>JASGXE010013954.1:0-11845 GCA_030068105.1 Sinentomon sp. SZTP_YWyxl | reverse complement strand
TTCCAGTGGAACGTGATGCGTTCCCTTGGAAGATTTATTTTCTGGATTGCATCCGAAGGGCTGGATTGCATCCGAAATCCTCCAGTGGAACGAGATGCGTTCCACTGGAAGATTTATTTTCTGGATTGCATCCGAAGGGACTGGATTGCATCCGAAATCCTCCAGTGGAACGAGATGCGTTCCACTGGAAGATTTATTTTCTGGATTGCATCCGAAGGGACTGGATTGCATCCGAAATCTTCCAGTGGAACGTGATGCGTTCCACTGGAAGATTTATTTTCTGGATTGCATCCGAAGGGACTGGATTGCATCCGAAATCCTCCAGTGGAACGAGATGCGTTCCACTGGAAGATTTATTTTCTGGATTGCATCCGAAGGGACTGGATTGCATCCGAAATCTTCCAGTGGAACGTGATGCGTTCCACTGAAGATTTTTTTCTGGATTGCATCCGAAGGGACTGGATTGCATCCGAAATCTTCCAGTGGAACGAGATGCGTTCCACTGGAAGATTTATTTTCTGGATTGCATCCGAAGGGACTGGATTGCATCCGAAATCTTCCAGTGGAACGTGATGCGTTCCACTGGAAGATTTTTTCTGGATTGCATCCGAAGGACTGGATTGCATCCGAAATCCTCCAGTGGAACGAGATGCGTTCCACTGGAAGATTTATTTTCTGGATTGCATCCGAAGGGACTGGATTGCATCCGAAATCCTCCAGTGGAACGAGATGCGTTCCACTGGAAGATTTATTTTCTGGATTGCATCCGAAGGGACTGGATTGCATCCGAAATCCTCCAGTGGAACGAGATGCGTTCCACTGGAAGATTTATTTTCTGGATTGCATCCGAAGGGACTGGATTGCATCCGAAATCTTCCAGTGGAACGTGATGCGTTCCACAGGAAGATTTATTTTCTGGATTGCATCCGAAGGGACTGGATTGCATCCGAAATCTTCCAGTGGAACGTGATGCGTTCCACTGGAAGATTTATTTTCTGGATTGCATCCGAAGGGACTGGATTGCATCCGAAATCTTCCAGTGGAACGTGATGCGTTCCACTGGAAGATTTATTTTCTGGATTGCATCCGAAGGGACTGGATTGCATCCGAAATCTTCCAGTGGAACGTGATGCGTTCCACTGGAAGATTTACTTTCTGGATTGCATCCGAAGGGACTGGCTTGCATCCGAAATCCTCCAGTGGAACGAGATGCGTTCCACTGGAAAATTTATTTTCTGGATTGCATCCGAAGGGACTGGATTGCATCCGAAATCTTCCAGTGGAACGAGATGCGTTCCACTGGAAGATTTATTTTCTGGATTGCATCCGAAGGGACTGGATTGCATCCGAAATCTTCCAGTGGAACGTGATGCGTTCAACTGGAAGATTTATTTTCTGGATTGCATCCGAAGGGACTGGATTGCATCCGAAATCTTCCAGTGGAACGTGATGCGTTCCACAGGAAGATTTCTGATGCAATCCAGTCCCTGAAACGTGCCATCCTTACAAAATGTTGCGATCACAAGTGCGCAGTGATCTCGGCACATGTTTGTCATGTGTTGCCGTTAATTTATCAAGGTGCACTAAAACTAGATTATTAAACGCTCACAAACGGCTGACCGGTTCAGACATGACTACCTGGGTTGAGTTACACAGATTCACGTCTTACAGTCCACCGTTGAGGAATAGGATCTACAGGAACACAAAGCATACTGGAGTTTCCCTTCATCTGGACGTTCATATGCAAATCACCGTGTTTAATGTTACCTGCTTACAACTGTCTCGTCTTATTCGCCTCGCATATTACGTATGCTGAATAATTCTTGCAAAGTGAACTGAATGTATATCAGAGATAAGTCTGTTAAACTATAAATAACCCTTGCAATGCCCTTTTTACTTGTCATCAAACAGCTTTGAGGAATGTGGAAAAAGATTACTCATACATGTGTTTTTCCCATTTGATTGTTGCCTCCGAAATTTTTTTTTCTTTCTTTTTACTCTTATGCATTTGGTAGAACTTAAAGCGCCAAATTGCAACGGAGCTTTCTAGAGGTGTCAGATTTTGAAATTAGTCATGAAATAGGATCTTTTATTTCTACAGCATGGAGTTTCTGCCAAAATCTCAACAATGCAAATTTTTCACATGTATGGGTAATCTTTTTCCGCCGCCAGTATACATGCGAGCCGATTACTTTTGAGTTGTACTAAGAGGACATTCTCGTTCAACAAACCGTGCAAGCCTGCTGTGCCTGCATATTTCGAACCAAATTATCAGTAACATTTTAATCTATTTTTAAACATTTTAATCATTACTGTAACGTTGATGCCTATTTTCTGAACGTATCTTGGATTTCACCAGGTGACAAGGACTTCATTTCCGACTTCAACCAAGTGATGGCATACAGGAATTCGCTGGATTTATTCCTGGAGGAAAATCGGACTGCTGCAAATGACGGTTTGTTTGTACAAAAAGACCAGTTCGATTTCATCCTTGCTGTCTGGATTTTTTCTTTCGAACTCGATGAATTTGCAAAAATGTGAAGATTTCATATTTTTGCCTGTCCTTAATCGGTTTCCAAAATTCAAGCAGTGGTTCTTCAATTGAAAAGTAGACTACTGAAACAGCATATAAAATGATTGTGTTTTGGTGATACCTGATTCACCCAGCCAACAATCCAGCAATTGAGAAATATCTGAGCGATTTCTTCCACTCATTGTTATTCCTGAATTGTCAAGTGTGGCCACCTCAGTACTCAACTCCGGATCAAGCATTCTTCTGGCGTCGCATCAATCTTAAATTAGTTCCATTCTTTGGTGCTGTATTTTATTTCGTTGATGCTGTATTTTATTTCCCTCACTTGTTATGGTTTTAGTTTTTAACCATTTTCTATGACGATGACAATTTGTCGAATTTTTAGTGTGTTCTGGTCTGCCACCAGATTCCTCGTGGCAGTATTGTTAAAATAATTATTAATAAAATAATAATAATAACTGTGTACGCATAATGAAATAACTGTAAAACAATCATGTGACAATCTCTGTGAGCGAGTAATTGGATTTTCTGGCCGTTGCATTGGAAATTGACAGGGTTCCAAATTTTTTTGAAATTTCCGAAACGACTTCACAAAATTGGTCGTCATAACCTCTCGAGCTTGGGAAGAAATGGAACTTTTAAGAGTCTCTCTGTCAAAAGTTAAGAGTTAGAGTAAGAGATAAAAGTTAAAGTGAAGAGTTATTGTTGAAAGCCAACACACTCCATTTGTCAGTGTAAGATACAAGTCTTTCCTCTTGTGTAAGGGATTTGGAACTCTTGCCGATAAAATAGCTCATAATTTCATTGTACAGAGCCTATACTGGGTTAAGGTAAGTTTAAGGTGGGGATTACCGAATCCCTCTCTTTAGCCATATCCTCATTTGCTGTGTCTCATCCGCCTCCCACTGATGATCCGGATATCAGCATTTGTCAAAAAATTTCATTTGGCGCATCGTATGACATTCCGTCATCCCTATATGGCCCATCGATCAAACCTAACGCGATGAGAAAAGACATACGATTTGCGGGCTCGCCCTCCGCGTGGAAATTGGAAGCAGATTTTCTGAGGATGGGGCAGGCAGAACAGAGAAGGCAGAAGAGAGATGAAGTGAAAAAGTGGGAATGGACTAGTTGGTATGGAAGGGATGGAAAACAGGTTAAGGCATGGGAAGATTGTGCGGAGTGCATCTTCGCGGCGAAGTGATGATTTCCGGAGAGCAGTTCTTTCCCGGCGAAATTGTCTCGTTTTTACAGTGACATTCGATTTAGTGAAAAAGCAGAAACGCTCAAAAGGATCCTACCCTATCTTCCAGGATAGGGTAGGATTACCATCAATACTAACATTTTGTCGCAAATTACAACAATGGCTGTGAGGAGTCATGCAGAAGAGCCGCATTCCAGTCACGAAAATCAGTCAAAGCCGAAAAAAGCCGAATTGGAATCAATTTTATCTCACTTAAAGATGTTGATATTCGCAATTTGGAGCTATCTTTACCATGGAATTATTTCCTTTTATTCAGAAAATGAACAGAAAACATGCGACAAAATCATACATCTGCCCAACTTGAAATCGCTCCCAAGACCCGGAAAAGGCAAATTTTGTGAACTTGGAGATCAAAAAAGGGGTATGTGGGGTCTGAGGAAATGTGTTCATTGATTTGTGTAGCAACTCGTAGCAACAACGTAGCAGCTCGTGCAATAGCGCTATTGGCGAGTTTTTAATTTATGAACACTTGTACATTGTCGCATACTTCCGCTTGAAGCAAATTTCGCATTTACTTCATTCATGCCAGGCCAAAGCATTATTCTGTCTTTATGATGTGTTCATTCAATAAACGCAGAGAACCTGCGCATAGAAAGGGTGATATCAGCGTGCTTAAAGTAAAGTTAATAAATTCTAGAGGAAAGCGCAAATGGTCATTCGCAGTGGACGTGTATGAAAGGGACGTGCAAATACGGAAACGTGAACTTTATAAAACGCAGCTTTCGAAGCACACTGCGATCCGTTCAACCTCAGTGTGAATTGTTCTATGAATTTTGTTTTCGCTGGCTTTTTCAACTCTCTTTTATGCAACATCTCTATTCCAGTTGAGATGGAAGGAATTAGGGCGAGATTGGAGGCATTTAGCAAGAAAAACGACGAATTCTTTATGGAACTAGTAAAGGATTTCCAAGGTATGTGTTTGCGGTCGGAGAGAGGAATGATTCAATTGCTTTGACGTTATGGCCAATATGCATAAGGAGCCAAGTGCAGCACTTTGCTGAACTCATTTGAACCGAGTTGTTTAGTTCGACGGTGAGCTGTTTTGTGCTGGTCGTAAAGAACGAACGCATGAACAGGACAAAGCCAATTAATGGGAACCGCGGGGTAGAATAAATGGGAACCGCGGTCTAGCCTGACCGCTGCTAAGTGATTCGTTTATGCTCGTTTTGGCTTTCGTAGACCATTGCTGGCAATCAGCCTGTCGCACTTTCTTTACATGCGACCTTTGAAAAAGGGCGGAAATGATAATTTTTAAACTTGGAAAAATTGACTTCAGCAAACCTGCAGAACGATCAGCCGTTCGCAATGAGGCAATATATGCTCAATTTGGTCTCTCCAGCCCACACTCCTCAGAATTGCCACTCATCAGAAGGATCATTTTCACGCGTTCTTCGTTAGATCAGCGCATACAACAAAACTAGCCATTTGGACGGAGACGGCGAGTAAACTCATGAAAGCGGCCAGCGAGGGGGCACATCCGGGTCATGATCTTTTCCGTAACCAAAGTAAAAAAAATATTTATTTTTTAAAAAAAAAATTTAAAAATTTTTTTAAAATTTAAAAAAAAAATTTTTTTTTATTTTATTTTTAATTTAAAAAAAAAAAATTTAAACTCACGAAAGCGGCCAGCGAAGGGGCATAACCTCACAAATGTAACATGCATCACCTTTGCGGCACCTTAGGAAGAACAAGCAGGACATGAAATAAATCATTCCTAATGCGCTTTCAGATCAGTCATTTGCTCACACCCGCATACACACCCGCACCCGATTGCATTTCGGCTCGGCTTCAAGTGAGTTCACACGACATGTTGGACTCGAACCCAATAGTCGAAACGACTGCGTTTTCGAAGGTTCTGTGCAAAATGACAGATTGAGCACCCTTACGTGGATTTGGTAAAACAGAGTGAAAAAAAATAATTTTTGACGAAGAAATCGCGGATCTGGAGTTCACACAAATGAGGCATCCCTCTAAAAAATTTACAATATCCAGCACTAAAAATCACTAACTATGTTTCCTCCATAATTCTTTAAGTGTTCCTCATAGGAAACTTAATGTGCTTCTTAAGAGAGCTTTCAGTGTTCGTTGCACTTTGACAACTATACTACTCAAAGTCCCACCTCTTCGAAAATCAAATTTTAAAAAAAAGTGAAATGCCAGTTGTGGAATCATTCTCCACTGCGCCACACTTCTGAACAAAGAAAAACACAATTATACCGATAGGAAATTACCCTTCACGCCCTTATCAGTTCTTTCACAAAGATATCAAAATACGATGTTTTCTTTCTGATCACTGCCATAAAAAAGCCTCTCTAATCACCAGGTGATTGTCGCAGTTCACGTCGGCAAAGTCCAACTGGCTTCCTGAGTCAGCTACTCCGCGCAATGTGTAGTGCGTTTAGAGTGATTAATATTTGAAGTTTAAATAATTTTGAAATTTATTCGAAAAAAATATTGCCGTTCGCAATTCTGTTCTTGATGCCAGAATATGTTTAACACACCGTTTCTTATTCTTGATTTCTCGTTTCACATAAAAAAACAGGAAGCCAAGAATTTAACATCACACAACCCAGCAAAAATCTCTCACCACAACATCCGATTTTGCCTCGTAACGCTATCCTGCTCCATAATAAGAAAATAAATGTTCTTGTGCAGCTAAGGAATTTCTAAAATTAAAAAACCTGCAAAATCCCGCAACTCAGCCTCCGAAGAACCTGGTTACGAAATATAATCCTGGTTTCTCAAGAAAAAAAGTTGTTTTGGCAAGGATTTTTCTTAAATTAAATGACCCAGCAAAATCCCTTAACTCAACTTCCAATTTTACCTCCGAAAGGTATGCAGCTATGGTCTTTGTTATGAAAATAAAAGTTGCCATCTAGAAGTTTTAAATTAAATGATTAAACAAATCTATTACCTCATCTTCCGAATGAACCTCGTTACGCTATATGGTCCAGGCTTCTCAAGAAAAAAGTGTGCTATAAGCAAAGATTTTTTAATTAATTTTCTATAGCAACATCACCACACTCAATACCGACTGAACATGGTAACAGTATATGTTAGGTTAGGTTAGGTATGGTCCCGGTGATTTAAGAAAACATTTGTAGGACAGCCGAGAGTTTTTAAATTAGATGAAGCAGCAAAATCCCTAGCTTCAGCGTTCGATTGAAACCTGGGTACGGTATTAGTCCCTTGTCTTTCTGAAGAAAATAAATCTAGTGCTTCCAAGAATTTTTTCATAAATGAACCAGCAGAACAGGTCTGCTCAAGTTCCGGTCAACAGATAAGGTGTATGGTCCTGTTTAATAAAGAAGAAATGTACCACAGCCAATGATTTTTTTAATTAAATGACCCAGCAAAATCCCCAAACTCAACTTCCGATTGAACCTGAATTTTTTTTTAATTTGAACCTGGAAACAATATTTGTTACTGTCTTTCACAAGAATATAAATGCAGCACCGCAAAGTATTTTTAATTAAATTGTATTGTATTTTATTTAGATTTGCGTCATAAATGCAAATATCAGTTTCAACAAGACACATGAACAACAAAGTCACATTTTAAGGGCAACATTGATAAAAATAACGTGGAGAGAACTGATACACTCATATAGGCTATGACAATAATCAAATCATGAGAAAAAATAATGAAAAAGGAATTGACCCATACCTTGTCCAAACGACTTGTGATGATGGAACAAAAAGTTCAAAAAATCATTAATTGAACTTTTTTGATCATTGATTGATTCAATCAGTGATCATTCATTTCATCATAAGAATTACGAGTGGGCCCTTCGGGCCCACTGGCCCGATTATTCCCTCAAATTCCGGACTGGGAAGCAAACAGAAGGAAAACAGGTCCACTTCGCTTCTCACCTCAACTGCATGCAAGCTCTCCGAAAATACAAACAGCGTCACTCCAGCCAATCAGCTTCGCCGTGTGCGGGCCGAGATGCAGCAGTCGTGTGGAAACACACGGGCGTGAGGAACGGCATAGAGAATGACACATCCATTGCGTTGTTTTAAAGCGGGAGGTGGAGCGGGCGGGCGTGATGTTCGGCCGCTGTTAATCTGATTCTGATAAAGAACTGAATGATCACTTTCACGGTGTTGAAAAGATGCTGGAAATGACAAGGAAAGCCCTTCGACTCAATTTCAGATCAACCTAGTTTCTATACCAAGTTCGAACCTAGTCTTCGTCGTCCAATGTGATGTGGTACATCCAAAGATTTTTTTATTAGTGGCCGGCAATGAAATCCCAAAACTTAACTTCCGGTTCAACCCAGTAAAAATATTTGGTACCTATTTGGTGCTTGGTATTTGGTATTTTTAGGAAATTAAATGTGGTACGTTCGTGTACATTTTTTGTTTTCGTAATATTATCGCCCCATTCCGATTTTCCGCAGATTTACTTAAATGGAATGCTATCTCTCACTTCAGCAAACAAATCGAAATCAGAGCTAATCACATAAGTTTTAGCTCACAACAATCGCAACATTATTGCATATGTTTATCACGAAATAACGGGAATCTTCTGCCTTCGAAAACGGAAGGAAGTTTTACGAAGATTATATCTTCTAAAGAAACGCTCTATTCTTGAATTCATTTTAAAGCTAATGAGATAACGGTCTTATAGATAAGGGTATTCTCTGCATCTTACGAGATATCAAATGTATCTAAAATTATTTACACTGAATGAGGCCCATCACTCGAAAATTTTCAAATTTATCTTGCATTTCAGGTGCTGATCCGGGGTTTCCGCAAGAGAAAGGTATCGACGGTATGGAGGAACTATTTTCCGAACTGAGAATATTCGCCAGCATTATGGAGGTCAAAACCAACCTGGGACGGTACATCGATTCAGAAGGTATTTCGTTTTGATTTTTTAATTTCACACTATTTTAATAAAATCGAGAGCAGTCTTTCGCGACCTATAAAAATGCTTTCAGTTGCCTAAAAACCCATCTTTGACTGATTCAGAGGGTATCCCATTCTTAATTACTTTTTACATCAGATGTCAGTTGAAAGCAGCGTTTCAGCGTGTTCTCACGAATGACCGAAGCGGGTGTGCTGTTGTCGGTCATTTAACTTGTGGAGCTAGTTAGTTCAACGGTGTTTTGAACGCATCTCTCCCCGAAATTGCGACCAAACGGGTGTGTCTGTTTTGAGGAAGCGCTTTTGCTTTTTGTGCATTTGGACTCCCGTTTGAAATTAGAGGTTCGGAATCTCTGGAATTTAAGCAAAGTGACTCAGTTGAAGTTAGAAGCATAATAAAAATTATTAACTTTCCTGAATCACTGACTGACTGACCGGCGTAATTTACAATTAATGACGTAATTAACTTTCCTTAATCACTGACTGATTGACCGACGTAATTTACAATTAATGACGTAATTAACTTTCCTGAATCACTGACTGACTGACCGACGTAATTTACAATTAATGACGTAATTATCTTTCCTGAATCACTGACTGACTGACCGACGTAATTTACAATTAATGACGTAATTAACTTTCCTGAATCACTGACTGACTGACCGACGTAATTTACAATTAATGACGTAATTAACTTTCCTGGATCACTGACTGACTGACCGACGTAAATTACTGGGATCTTCTATAGACCTCTTGAAGCTTTGAAAATTTGGACAGGATTTCATCGCTGAGAACTGGAAAACCAGGAAGACAGCGGATTTTGCCCGGCAAAGATGAGATTTTTGAGTTTTCAAAATTTTCACAAATTTTAACCTTCACATTGCTTCAGACGATGTTTCTGCATATTCACTCGCACACATTCGCTTGGTACACACGAGCACAAACTATTGAAATAGGTGATTAGGGCCGCGCAGCGCTGTTTTATTTGCGAAGGCCGCTCTTCGGGCCCAGCCCAGGGGCTTGCGGACGAAGGTCGCAGGGGGGTTTAGACCCTAGTTTCTTTTCTTCAGTCATGAATGCGTTTCGCTGGAATCTGAAATTTTCGCTCGATTCTCGCGGATGTTAGATCTCCACATTTCAGATGACGCAGATCTGGTCGACATTTATCATTCGCTTCGTCAAGATCTATACATTTCAACTGATTTTTCCGTTGTTCACAAAGATTCTGCATGACTTGATTTCTATAGGGAGGGCTATAACCTTTCCTTTTTACAAACTGCGGTGGTGTGGAGAGAGAAAATTTAATGATTCTGCAAACGAAATTAAAAGGGGAAATAACACATGCTATCGGATCTGTCAACTATGTAACTTGGCAGAAACTTCTTAACTTCTCATTAGAAACAAAAAGTTTTTCAATTTAACATCGTGGCACATTTTTTCTACTGGATGACGGAGGTACAGTTAGAAAAACACGTATGCGGTAACAAATATTTTACCACTGTTTATGTACGAGTAGTTTAGTATTAGAACTGTAGTAGTAGAACTCGTAAGTTCATGCAACTTGGAAACGAAGTCTACGTTCGAATGGAAGATGGTTAAAAACGAACTCAAATCTACCTTTCTCTGATACACGCAACTGACATCGAGTTGCCAATTACCGCCATCGCCAGACATTAATACTTCTCTTCAAAATTGAATTAGGAAATGTGGTCAGACCTGATAAACCCACGTATGAGGACTTTGATAACTTTTACAAATCAAAGGTATCAATCTCCGAACAGGATATCGTTAAAGGTTCGTAAGAGTAAAGAGAGCGGTTACTTTAAAATACAAAAGCATGCATGTTTGCACAATTTATAATCTGGGAAAGTTTACATTTGTCACTGCAGACATTAGACAGAAATTAGAGTTGGTAAGTGCCAAGAGAGTGATCACTCTGAAATACAGAGGAATGTATTTTTACACATTTTATGATATGGGAAAGTTTACAATTGTTAAGTTTACAATTGCAATTCATTTAGGGTTGGTAAGTGACAAGAGAGTGATAACTTTACAATTCAAAAGTATGTGTATTTCCACACATGATCTGGGAAAGTTCACAATTGTTATTATAAAAATTCCATACCATTTACGGATATGGATGATAAGTGTCAAGAGAGAGATCACTTTAAAATGCAAAATCATACATTTTTGCACACACATGCTGATCTGGGAAAGTTTACAATTGTTTTACAAAAATTCCATACCATTTACGGATATGGATGATAAGTGTCAAGAGAGAGATCACTTTAAAATGCAAAATCATGTATTGTTGCACATATTTCATGCTCTGGGAAAGTTTACAATTGTTATTACAAAAACATGAACGATTTTAGAGAACTATCCTTAGGACAACAGGACAACTTTATTCTACATAATGCAAATTTTAAGAGTAGGTATCCCCTTTCTAAATCTTATTAATCTTATGTTAGAAAGTTATAAGAAAAGCTCTTGACAGTTCCAACATGCCCTCTTTGATCAAAAGTCGTTTTAGAATTCACATTCGAAGGAATTCTCCTGAAAAGGTGAAAAAGTTGTCATCGTATACAGAAAATTTAATAAAAAACAACATCATGTATATTTAAACATTTCTTCATGTTTCCATTCAGATTTTTCAGAACGGATGGAAAAGGTGAATGAAAGTTTTCATTCTCAGAGCGCAAAGAAGGCTAAGTATGACCAATTTATGCGGAAGCAGAATCTAGGTAAGCACGCAATATTGATAGACTATTTACCGGTAGGCCAATTTCTAAATTTCAAACAAATCGCATGGATTTCAACCAATCGGATGCGGGCAAAATCGCAATGACGCAATTATAAAAACAGTTTCATGAATACACCTTCCCGAAGCGATTTCCGGCAGCAGCCTCTGTGGCCGAGTTGTCTAGACAGCCTGCTACGGCTGCGGTGGTACCCGTGGTGGTGGTTCGAATCGTACCTGGGTAAAAATTTTTTAAAAAATTACATATTTGTTTTTTAAAATACCGAAATGTTTTTCTATACCAGTGACAGTTGTTGACACCAGGAAGAGGAAAGATTGTGTTAGGTTAGGTTAGGTTAGATTTGGTTAGGTTAGGGTAGGTTAGGGTAGGTTAGGTAAGGTTAGGTTAGGTTTAGGTTATTCAGCTGGTTGGAGAT
>JASGXE010013953.1:0-12908 GCA_030068105.1 Sinentomon sp. SZTP_YWyxl | reverse complement strand
AATATTGTCAAATGGTGCTCAAATTCAATGATTTTGGTGTTTTTGGAAAGCTGAAAGCTTCCTCTACAACTTTCTCGAAGGTCGAAACCATGTTTCAACGGAAAAAATCGCACAATCATTGAAAATATGTGGCAGGAAGCCGGAATTGGATCACTTTTTAACTTGAACACGTTTGTCTCTCAAATTCCATCGGAGCTTTGGCATTAAAAGTTAGGGATTGTTATACACCATTGAAATCGTCTAATTTTCAGCTTTCCAGCACAACAAGTCTCATCAAAATCGGTTTATCGGTTCGAGAGAAATTTCAAGTTTCCGTGGGCAGCACATCGCGGACGCACCATGCTGGCGTTGTGTTTTCCTCTTTTCCACCATCCACTCATTGTGACGTCACAAACTCGTGCAACGGCCTACTGGTCAGTGCCTCACCTCAATCGTTGGCGGATGCTTGAATCGGATCTCCTTTTCACTGGACCTCCACAACCTTTTTACTTTTTTTACTTGTATAAAATGATCTCGCCAGAGCTCTTCCCATAGAAGTGTTTGCGTTGTTTTCTTCTCCGTTGTTTTCACGCATATGCTTTTTTCCTGCAGAGTTTCGCAAGCTTTTTCCCAAAACACGTTGCCGGAGTTTCTCCTTTTCATTTCGCAGTCAGCTCAGAATCCGCATTGTCATCCTTTTCAAAAGAGTCCAGAGAGTGGTCTCGCGAATTTCTCATCAGAACCGTCGCTTTCCTATGAAATTTTAATGTCGAAATGGATCTATATACAAAGGTAGCACGGTGATTCCTTATCCATTCTTCGCCGACTTGTGAGGAGAAATAACCGAATTCAACGTCACGCAAGTAAGGAATAAACAGCATCAAACATGCCATTATTATTTTTTCAGATTATCCAGACCGAAAAAGAACTCCGACTGGTGAAAATGGGTTTCATCGGCGATGGAATCATTCAGTATTTGTTTTTTTTTATCTTCACGCCTAACGCTGAATTACTTTATTTGTGTCATTAAAATATGAAATTTGACGCTGTTGTCAGGTCTCAAATTTTAAATTTCACATTGGCTTCCAACAAAGCCACATCACTTACCTGCATTTACTCTAATTTTCCAACTCCCGAACGATTGTGAATGCCGCATTGAAAGTTTGAATTTGAGTGCTTTGGAATGTTGATGGAAAAGACATTTTTGATCTGGAATTTTAATGGAAAAGACAATTTTGATATGGAATTTTAATGCAAGAGACAATTTTGATCTGGAATTTTAATGAAAAAGGCAATTTTGATCTGGAATTTTAATGGAAAAGACAATTTTGAACTGGAATTTAATGGAAAAGACCATTTTGATATGGAATTTTAACGCAAGAGACAATTTTGATCTGGAATTTTAATGGAAAAGACAATTTTGATCTGGAATTTTAATGGAAAAGACAATTTTGATATGGAATTTTAATGCAAGAGACAATTTTGATCTGGAATTTTAATGAAAAAGACAATTTTGATCTGGAATTTTAATCGAAAAGACAATTTTGATCTGGAATTTTAATGGAAAAGACAATTTTGATATGGAATTTTAATGGAAATACAATTTTGATCTGGAATTTTTATGGAAAAGACCATTTTGATCTGGAATGTTAATGGAAAAGACAATTTTGATCTGGACATCCTTGTGGCAGCATGTGATTTTGGGGAAGCATACCGATGAAACAACTGCATCTCTTTTGTTCGCGATCGCCATATTCAGTGATGCCGAAAATGTGGTTACTCCTTTTCTTTCCGACAACTCTGGTGATTGTGCAGATTTTTGTCCCATATCGACGTAAAAACCCCAAAAAACCGATCCAATCACAGGTGTGGCTTGATTCATTTAAGTTTCTTTGAATGAAATGGGTTGCGAGAAAGCTAGAAAACGTGCTTTGAAATTTCTGACTTTACAGTTCCTATCAAAAGCCAAGAACCACCAAGTTAGATTGCGATTTGTCCATCGATTTGGTTTCGGCAGTCTCCAGAGTTCAGGTGCGACCTTTCGGACAATTTTTCCCTTTCTGTTTTTTGGAACTTTCCCGGTTAAACCTTCGAAGGCATCATTGACTCTCCAACAGCCATTTCAAATAATGTAAATTCCACTTCGTGGGCCAATCCGGCTTATTCCTCGAGTGGGTAGGCATTGAATTTAGTTTGAAGACCTTCCTTTCAATGAATCCGTCCTCTCCCAACGCTTGTGAGATATTTCCCGGCCAAGCGGTCGCTAGTACGACAACAGGTAGAGTAAATCTACAACATTTAAGGCAAACAGGAGAGACGACCTACCTAACGCCTTTCAAAGAGGCGGAGTATCTCGGCCTGATACTCCGCGTTTTGAGTGAGGCAGGCACAACTTTCATTCATTCAGCCCGAGAGAGTCTCCTCTCGAGAAGTTCGCGATGGGAGCAGTGCCGATTTGTCTTTTTATTTGCTCCGCTCCGCTGTCGGCAACGGGTTAAAAGGCTGTCGGATCCCGCTGGCTGCGGTCGGATAACAACTGACTGACTGTCAGGTCGGCAGTCCGTCCATCCATCTCGTCTCAAAGAGAGTTGCGGTTCCGTTTTGCGGAGAGAAGCCGGCTGCAGGCGCAGGTTGTTGCATCTGAAACTGTTAACAGAAACAAATTAATATACAGATAACCCTGCTTCAATATTGCCAGGGAATATTCACCTGAAAAAAACCTGCTGGAGAAATATTTTTGTTCCTCGTTCTTCAGCCAGGCAGTGCTGTGTTCCAGTCTTCCTCTGAAGCCAATTGCTGTCTGAAGTCAAATTTCATTCTGCCTTCGGTGCCTATAACCAGAGCCATTCGAGAAATTCGAACAATCGGCTTCAGGTATTTTGTTGGTTGTTCCAGACCAGCTTTTCAACGCAAAGCCAAGAACATCTGCAAAGTGTCGAGGAAGCTTTTGAAGGAAGAATTGCTGTGGGTGTCGCTCTACAGAAAAGGTGTGTGCTCATGATAAGACCTAATACTTCAGATAGACTGCAGTAAAATTCCAGTCAGGCGAGTCCAGGGTCACTGAATGCTTTACATTCGATTGGAAAAATCTTTGCATGGAATTTTTGACAGTAATTGACCTTTGGAGTGGATTCAAATTCCATTGTGCATCCTTCCAGAATGAATAAATGGACGAATTCCTCAAGTTCTAAAAACTGCTAATCTGCCTATCTGCGCAGAATTCCGGAAAGTGCGACAGCTGTTTCTCAAGAATGTCATTGGTCGGAAGAATGGTGGAAATTCTCGGATCTGAACATTCCTGTGAACATTTTATTCCGAAAGCATACCTGTTTTCACCTATGTGGAAAATATGCCGCTAATCGCACTAAAAACGTTTTTAAATTATAGAGACCTCATCAAAGCCGCCTACTGATAAAGACAGTTCGAATTTGTGATCAGACTTCTTGGGGATTCTCCTCATCATGGCCTTGCAATTGGACGTTGAAAACCAACAAAAGGGACATTGTGAAAAGCTGCAATGAAAATGGAAACAGAAACATTCGAATATACGACTTCCCTCTACATCGTTTACCTGAACAGCAATAGCTGCTAGTTACACCCAGTGTTTTGAGGAGAAATTAATCTTCAACGAAGTGAGCTACACCCAATCATGGAAGATTTCCCGCCTGAAGAAGCAACATTCAGGCGAATCAACCTGCTCCTGAATGACGCCGATCCGTTGAACCTCGGCGGAAACGACGAACTTCGCACGCTGCTGGTCGACCTCAAGCGCAACCTGTCGAAGTTCAACGACTCCTCCCACCTGGTCCACCCACCCCCGTACGACGTCATCAACAACCTGGCCGTTCAGTCGTCCTTCTACCTGATCTACCTGACCATCTTCATCCTGGGCGTCTTCGGAAACGTCCTGGTCTGTTTTCGTCGGCAGAAACAGAGCCATGCAGACGGTGACAAACTTCTTCATCATGAACTTGGCTCTTTCGGACATCCTGCTCTGTGTTCTCGCCGTTCCATTCACGCCGCTCTACTCCTTCCTGAAGGAGTGGCTATTTGGTAGCGTACTCTGCCACTTGGTCAGCTATGCCCAGGGCACCAGCGTCTACATTTCCACCTTGACTTTAACCTCAATTGCCATAGACCGTTTCTTCGTCATCATCTACCCCTTCAAGCCCAGGATGCAGCTGACGACATGTCTCTTCCTGATAATTATGATCTGGTTGTTCTCCCTCGGGGCGCCACTTCCCTACGGTATATTCATGAAGCATAGACTCTTCCTAGGAAAGTATTACTGCGAGGAGGCCTGGACATCTGAGGAGATCCGGCAGATTTTTGGCGCCTTTACGGCATGCCTACAGTTCGCGGTGCCTTTCGCAATCATAACCTTCTGTTACGTGAGAGTGAGCCTGAAACTAAGTGACCGAGTGAGATCGAAGCCAGGTGCGAAGAGCTCCCGGAAGGAGGAAGCCGAGAAGGAGCGGAAGCGAAGGACAAACAGGATGCTGATCGCCATGGTGACCATCTTCGGAATCTCGTGGCTCCCGCTCAACGTGGTGAACCTGCTGAACGACTTTTACATCACGGCGAGCAGGTGGCGGTACTACAACCTGGTGTTCTTCATATCGCACGCGATCGCCATGAGCTCGACGTGCTACAATCCGTTCCTCTACGCGTGGTTGAACGAGAACTTCCGCAAGGAGTTCAAACAAGTGCTGCCCTGTTTCGACTCCCGCATCGGGGTCAACGGCGACCGACACAGCTGCTACAACAGATCTGAGAGGAAGGGATCCTCCGACAACAAGTACGACCCCCTGAAAAAGCCCAAGAGATCCAAGGGACTTGGATATCAGGAGTCGATGCGGACAACCGTGACCGCGACCTCACCTCACGAGGATAGGATTCCGTTGGCGACAAGGCTGTCGCTGGCCAACAATATAGCGGAACTTCACATCGTCGAGCCAGTGGTGGCGCACGCTGAAACCAACAACAACAAAGCGAACAGGCTCTATGAGCACCGGGACTCTCAGGATGAACCGGCCTGCGACACCTACGTTGGGCCAGGTGAGAGTGAGGCGATGTTGTAATCTTTGTGTTAAAGTACTTTCGAAAGCTGCTGTGAACATGTGAAATAAGAAACTGGGCCCATATAAAATCTCTTAGAATGTGGTCTGCTGTTGCAGTGACAGCAAGATGATCACAACGCAGGATAGACTCTTAATTTCGAACGTTAACTCTTAGATGTGGCAACATTTCTTGGCAAATGCTCTCAGAGGCATGACTCCGTGGTCTTGTCTGGAGTTCATCCGCAGGCGACGAAAAATGCAACGTTCAAAATGCTTTTCAGCGAATACAAAATACTTTTCAACAGTTTTTCAGCTAAGCCAGAGAGAGGCACTCCATGTGCGATGATTATACAGTGTAGCCCAAAAGGTTTTGGCCACAGAAAAAATGTAAATTTGCTGTTTTAGCATATTTTGTGATCAGAAACCTTTTCCTGCTCTAACCACAGATGTCAAGACTTCAATTGGAAATTGTTGTCCCAAAAAAGTGGTGACAATCCGTGGTTTGAGGTATTGAAAAAGTTTTAAGTACCAAAATATGAAAAATCACAAATTTAAAATTTCGCTGTGATTGCCATGATGGATACCCTGCACATTTGCTTCCGATAAATTGTGAATATGCGTGGCTGGAGCTAGAAGAAGTTCAGATCACATGTGATCTGATTTGCAACGATAAAAACGGCAAAGTTTCATTTTTGCTATATGCGCCAAAGACTTCCGGGCTGCCCTGTATTTTACACTCCTGTAGGTAGGCCTACTTTAATATGTGACATGGCTGATGTGCTGACTTAATTATATCACTCGCACACGTAGTCAAATGGGGCAACAATGCAATTTTGCAAAACTCAACACCGCAGAAATAACAGTTTCACTTTTTTCGCATTTGTTGCAACATGTCACTTTTAATCTGTATGAATGGGAAAAATGCATGCGTGCGCGTAATCTAATTGCGCCACCATTGTACTTGCAACAAGACTTCTGTCAGGCGAGAATGTTCACAACTTTTGCACAAATGTTCAAGATGCTCTTCCAAGAATTTGATAGAAGGAAAGACCGATGCCGAACAAAATTCTTTTTTAGGTTATTCCACTTGATGACAAAAACAGAGAATGCTCTCAAGTGTTCTTGATGGTGGCAAACCAGAATTTTGGATTAGAAAACAAACGGCCTATTTCCCATTCCCATTCATCCTCAGGTTCAACTCAACAGCCATCAGTTGAACATTGGATTCATCTTTCGCAACAATCGAAGAGGATTAAGCGTTGTGCACAGAAATTAAATTTTCGCAACAAATCTTTCCATTGAATTGGCTATTGAGTTGAACCTGGAGGTGAGTAGCAATGAGGACTATACGGCCGAAGGTTTCACTCTTTCAAATGGATGAAGTGCTTTGTGCCGTACTATGATGTGCAGCTGCGCATGGTTATTTCTGCACCGATTGAGGTTCGCTCCTTCTCCATTGTTGCCAGATCGGAACGGCACGTCTACAACGTTAAGACATGACGTTCCCAAAATCAACTTAACGTTGCATTTGTCATTTCTGACAATGGGGTTCCACCATTGCAGGCTGCTTTATTGCTTACCTAAAAATATTGCTGAAAACGCAACAATGGGGTTTTTGTGTGTTTCATGATCCACCGGTGTGATGTTTTAATGAAAATTATGCATAATGGAAATGAAATTTCGCCGTGGACAAATCAAAGGGAGCTTAGTGTAAGAAACTTTAATTTCTGCTCTGCGATTTTCCATTTAAAACCCATTGTTGTTCATCAATATTTTTTTGTTTCTCTGTTTTCACTGAGCACCGTTTAATTTGTCCAAGGCGATTTATGACATTGTTGAGCCAAGGCAATGATGACTATAACTGCTGTAAAATGTGTTAAAACCTGTGTGAGATGGAATCATGACACACCCTGCACTCGCGTTATGGCACAACGCCTTCTTGTCAGTACATTCAAGGAAAAAGGTAGTTTAAGTGGTCCCTAAAATAGGGATATCCCTTGAATGCCCCTTTAACCGAACCTAACACAACCTTCCGCAACCTGACCAAACTTGTCTTATTCTAACCTATATCCTAACCTATCCTGTCCATTCCAAGGGGTATCCATGGGGATTCCAGGTGCCCTTGGTATCTATATTTTAGGGATTTTTTTACATAACCGACTGCCTTGCAAGATCATTCTGACTTTGTTGCAATAGCAACAAAGTCAAGATCATTTTGACTTTGTTGCAATTGCAACAAAGTCAAGATCATTTTTACTTTGTTGCAATTGCAACAAAGTCAGAATGATCTTGCAAGGCAATCGGTTTCCTAATAGGGTTGTGTTTAGGTTTACAATGAAAAAGGGTTTACTACATAGTCGGAGGCAAGTGCCATCAGAAAAGGAATACAAGTATTTTGTACATCAGCTGCGTAGGTAGTGTATAGAAACTAAAATGCTAAGTTAGAAATTCTTTGACTCTTTTGTTTCGCATGTTTGTCCTTCTGTTGCAATGATTTTGTTTTGAACTCAGATGGCTTAAACTGTTGAACTTAGAGTTTATTTTGTTTGCTGGCAAGTCGTCAGATATTGGGGTGGTTTCTTTACTCGAATTGAATCTCATTATGGAAATAATTTTCCAACAGTGTCAGGTTAAATGGCGACGGAGTTCTCGTACTCTCACATGTTTAAATACTACCAAAAGTCTTGGAAGACTGGCGACGGAATTAATGTACTCTTACAATGTAAAAATTGCGACTGTTCAGATTTTAGTAAAAAATCCATGCTGCAGAAATTAAAGATCCTCTTTAACAAGCGAGGTCAAAATCTGACACCTGTAGATAGCCTTGTTGCAATTTGACGTTAAAATTTCTACGGCATGCATAAGAGTAAAAAAGAAGAAAAAAGTTTCGATCGGAGGCAACAGTTAAATGGGAACAACACAATATGCATGAGAACATTAATTCAACGCCAATGCACAGGAGAAATCATATAGGTCTATGGTAAAGACGTGGACCACAATGAAATTTCGACGGGGCTTCATGGAAATTCACGCCTCACATGCGTATCATGAGTTTTTGTGGTGCATGTTAGGTATATGTAAATGGCGCCTGAGTTAAAAATGAACTCCCATGGACGGAGAATTTCGGTTAGGGTGAATTTTTTCACGTTTTCATTTTGCTTCCGAAACATTTTTTTTTCTCTAATAATGCATGATGGAGGCACCATATCGCAGCAAAATTTTCTTTTAGTGACAATTTGCCCTCCATTAAATAAAGGGGGCCTTCAATTTCTATACAGTGTCGGATTTTTGCTAAAAAAGCTGAGTGGATTTTTACTCGTGTTTGTGTGTGGATTATGTAATTCCACCGCCACTATCCATTTATTCGGAATTTAATTATTCGAAATCAGGTTTTCAAATTTTCTTTCGTTTCTGATCATTTCAAGAATTCTAAAGTGTACTATGTGTTTTTATCAAGTTTGAAAATCTTCGAGCTTCAAAATTTGTCAGCTGGTGAGGTGTCTGTGAAATACTTTTCAGGCCATTTCTTCACGAGGCGGAAAAGCTTCGTCTAAATGGCCCTGAATTTGCGAGACACAGAAGAACCGTGAGACCAGCGCTTAGGAAAAGGGATAGGTACATTACCGAACTTCTGCCATCACTGTACTCCAACCACAGCATATTGCAGTCATTATTCCGATTGGTTTCGGTTCGTTGGAACTCTTGCAAAACACATTCTGAACTTTTCCGCTGATGTGCAGAAATCGCAAGCGTCAGAATCCGCTAAATTTCCAACTCATCTTTGTCTTATAGTTCTAACCGTCAGAAAACGTCAAAACTTCCGGTGGAATCGTCAAATTTCTCAACGTGTTATACGTTCCTGTGCCTCGAAGCGATTTTCTTACACCTGGCAGGCAAGAGATTACTTTCTATAAGATTAATTTGTTTCTGGTAGTTTCATCATAGGTTTTGGCGTTTCCCTCTCTTTGGTTATCCTCAAGAGGCAAAGTTTTTAGACGTGTACCATCTCCGTCAAAAGTGTCTTTAAAATGACAACTTTAAGCCAAGCAATGAATGGCCAATCTTCCCGGAATGAGCGGGACTATAGGAGGCTCACTGTGCATGTACGAGCCACTGGAATTGGAAGACTTTTCGTCAAAGATTAAAGAAAACGTTTAAGGAACCAGTATATGCGGTCCGACTGTCACAGATCAAACCGCCCCCAATCTAAAGGCTTTTTGACGGGCATGGTACTCGAAGGTCGGAGCCCAAATCTGATCGGTGAAACTGGATTGAACCGGTTTGGCTTGGCCGTTGAACAGGTATGGAAACAGTTATCGAGTGATATGAAACCAGGTTCAAACATTTTTGCCGCCCACCGTGTACCATGGTTCAAAAATCCAAAAACTCCTTCACAATAGAATGCCGTATAATTGTATTTCGTTTTGAAATAAAATCACCAAAACACGTGGGCGTTAGCTGGTGTATCTTCCAGCGTCTAATTGTGGTCTCTCTGATAGAAATTCTTTTGTGAAAATGTAATTATTTCAGGATAATATTTCGGAACTTCAGGTTCAGGTCTTATCGTCAAAACTCTTACATCCAATTACTGTTCTTCCAAGGAGCCTATGTTGTTAATCTGACCCGCGGTTCATATTGTATCAGCATTAAAACTATAAATCGGAGAATTTTGTTGGGAGCAGCGCTACTTGCGGGCGACCCAAGAATGTCAAAGGAGCGAGAGAAAGATGACCAGAAGAACTCAAGGGAAAGCAAACGAAACGCCAAGAGAATTCTCACGTCGAATTGAGGTGTTGAGGACCTTCTCAGGCAACACTCACTTGAATACCATGGCCACTTGTGGACTGGAAGAATTGACAATCGTGCTCGCACAAACCCTTTTCCTTAAGAACGTTGCTTTTGTGTTGGTCTATTCTGGTTTGGTATATTCTTGCTTAGGATAGGTGTTTTCTGGTTTGGTATATTCTGGTTTGGTATATTCTGCTTTTGCATAATTCTGATTTGGTCTAATTCTGGTTTGGAACAGACTACTAATTATTCTGGTTTGGTACAAGCATGAGGACTTTGTACGCTCTAAAATCCAGAGAGAACGGCCATCAAAATAGGATAATTTCCTTTCGCCTTGGCATGTAACCAAATTGCCATAACCTTCTGAAAATTGACAAATAAATCCATGGCCGCACGTCAGTGGTGTCAGCAGTGCAATTTCAAAGTGGTCAATTATTGATGCGAATTTAAAATCATTTTCGAATGGAAATGTTAAAACAAGATCGGATAGTCCAGAGGAAAAGTGAAAACTTCCAAGGGTAGCAGGTCCCTGGTGTCCATGCATTGGATGTCGTTGATTTTGCTTTGGTCTCTATGCATCGGCAACTATATCTGCGCAATGCTGAGCCATGGGTCTGTCCTTGCTTTTGTTATTTACCAACTTCTAAATTGAAATAGTGAAAAATGAGATCATCTAACCATGCCTTTTCCAAATAATGTGGAATGTCAATCCCGGCATAAGAGTTGAATTCTTCGGAACAAAAGTTTCCTTTTGCGATTGCAAGGATGTCACAAAAAGCCACGATGTTCGAACGCGAATTCCAGCCTCTCTCGCATTCATTTGTGTTCATTGCTTATTGTTTATTTCTTTATTATTGAAATACATCAACAAAATGAACTATGGTATAGATGAGGTCAAAAACAAATCAGTAACAAAAATGCACAGCACTTGGCCAGGATGATAAAAAACAACGAACACAATTCACGACTACAAATTGAAGGATCAGGTGATGCAGGTTATCTGCTCCAAAAAACCTTTGATTAGTGGACAGTTGCGCCGCGCGGGAGGGAGTTCTAGTCTCTCACAGTCCTAGGCAAGAAAGAATGACAATGGACATTTAAACCAAAAAGCGGCGCGACAGAATATAGCGCATGTGATCTCACGTGAGAGGTATAAATTTGAAACTGCTTGCAAAAACTGAACACATTGCGAAAGAACCTACGTATATGCTTGGTCAACGGGAGCAAGCAACTTTGCTGCCTTGGAACTGAAACATTTCCAGTCTCGAAAGGCGATATAATTTAAGTTTCTTAAATGTGAACTTGAGATGTGTCGAGCGTGTAACGTCTCGGAGAAAATAAACACACGAAAGTCGCGAAAGGACGCATATTTTTGCTGCTTTCGGGCGTCTCTTTTAATGCTGTCAACAGAGGACCGCAAGTTGAAACCCTCATAAATTTGCTCATCCCAAATTTTCGAAGAATCTTCGTTCAGAAACTATATGCCAGTAGATGTCGGGTTTGAAAAAGGTCGGAGAGCGATGTCGTTGGTTAGAACTAAACCAATGATGGATGGACTTAAGGACTGGCCAGCCATATATTATTTTTCACCGAACGTCCACAGGTGCAACAGCAAAATGGTATTGGAGTATCCGGTACTAAAAAACATAAAGTAATTGATATAAAGGAGACTATTTTTTACTCCAGCAAAATTCCATTAAAACGCGATTTAGCGCTCTTCACTTGGCCGGGGGCATGGTTCGGATGAGGAAACTTCGAAGATGCTTGTGGATTGGGGTAGCTGAAATCTTTTTCGCGTGCATGTCACACCGATAGCTGCGAGATATGCCCAAGCAGGAAAAAAGGACGGAGTGCCCATAAGATATTACGCTTTCGCCTTTGCCGGTGTCTCGCTCGAGGAAGTTGCTCAACAGCAGGCCAAGATTGTGTTGACCTTTTAAGATTGCATATGTGCCCTAGAAAGCAATTACACATACAGAAATCGCTGAAATCCCAATGCAAAATCCATAGAGAATTTTATAGTACCCATCCTTGGAAGACACAAAACCATGCGTATAGCTCTAAAAACGAGATACACAGAGAGAATTATTTGATAAATTCTGCAGGCAAACGCGTAAATGTACCTATTTCATCAATCGCATTGCATAAGATGGGATAATCACTCAAATTCCCTCTGATGTTCGGTTACAATATCACTCATTTCGACCAAACAGATAAAATTACAAAAAAGTCATGCGTTTCCATACACTTTTCGTAACAAAATGAGTTTTTCCTTATGCCCTGTGAGAGAAATGCAACAGAGGGAGGTTGCGGCAAAGCAGCAGAGTAAACCGTATCCTGCCAGAGGTGAGGGACCAGAGCGGTGGTGCGGCATTGGTAAAAACCACCACCTCCTTCCATGCGCGTGGCGCAGTCGCCTTCAAATACCCACAAAAAAGTCGGAATATTCATCGCGTCTCAGTAGCGCATGTTGGTAAGCAGGTATCAAGAAAAACGAATAAGAACCGAGTGCGGGAACCGGTTTCGATTCCCGCACTCGTCAATTTTTTTGCGTGATATCCGATTCAAAATGAGTGAAATTACGCGCTGCGAATGTGTGATTTTTCGTTCGATGTGTAAAAACAGGGATCAGATATCACACATTTTCACTGCAGAAATCACACATTTATTTCTATGAATGGTTTTCAGGGCTGCAGAAGGCATCATGAATGGAACTGTTGGGTGGAATCTTTGGTGTGGATCTTTGGTGTGAAGAAGTAAACACCGCAAACACCCAACAGTTCCATTTATTTCTATGTGTGTATGTGGCGGCGGAAAAAGATTTCCCATACATGTGAAAAATTTTCATTCTTGAGATTTTAGCAAAAACTCCATGCTGTAGAAATAAAAGTTCCTCTTTCATCACTAATGTCAAAATCTGACACCTCTAGAAAGCTCCGTTGCAATTTGGCACTTTAATTTCTACCAAATGCATAAAGAGTAAAAAGAAAGGAAAAAAAGTTTCGGAGGCAACAATCAAATGGGAAAAACACATGTATGAGTATTCTTTTTCCGCCGCCACTATACATAGACTATAAAAAA
>JASGXE010013951.1:0-15732 GCA_030068105.1 Sinentomon sp. SZTP_YWyxl | reverse complement strand
AGCATTCCTTAAAATTTCTGATGAAAACAGCACAGCTTGCGCTTGTGTGCTTCACATAGAGGATGGTTGAGATTAGAACTTTTTGCCTTGGCCTCAAGGGAAGTACTTCTCTATGATTGCACAAGCGGAATTATGCACCTCTATACCTGAACTTGAAGAGTTAGTTTTTGGGCCAATTCATCATTCTTGGCAACAAGTCACCGCAGCTTTGAATTCAAAAGTTGTTCATTTGACTCACGGAACATACTCACAATTTTGCTTTGATAAAAAACCCCTCTTAGAGTCACAAGCGTGGTTTTTATTTAGCAATCCTTTTCACCATACAATGCCACAGTACACATCCCATTCCATTGCACCGCCACTTCCTTTGCCCAGGGCCTATCTGGAAAGTTACTAAAAAGCTTCACCCCTACCTAAAAAAAAAAAAAATAAAAACCACCCCTGATGGTTGTTGTTACTGCCATTGGGGCTATTGCGATGAAATTTTCTATATATATACACATTTTGCTATGGAATGCTCCCGAGTGTCCCAGGAAGACAAAAGCAAATTTGTGGTTGAAAATCATTTTTTGCATGCTCTGTGAGGTGCTGGTGTGTAATTAATTGCTCGATGCTGTCTTGCGTCAAATTTTATCCGAAAAAAGTTGGCACTGGACGAATCTCGCCATTCTAAGAAAAAATACGCTTCTTTGAATCAAAGGAAAGATTAATACTTGCATCATCAAGAGCAAAAGAGTCTGTCAGACTTGGACTGTTTTCTGATGCCTCATAAATGGGAAGCAGATGCAGCCAGACTTCTATTCCTTCTTTGTGCATTTCACATGGAATAGATGGAGATGTGAGGTGGTACGAGAGAAACTGCTGCGGCAGGAAGCCAGTAACAAAGCGATAAAGACCAGTGGAACGGAAAAGGATGCGGGTGGGATGGTACAGTGATGTCATGAATGTGTACCACGGGGGAAGGGACATTTTGAATCTTGGACAGCTGGTAAAGGGAGTAGCGGAAATGAGATTGTGGCAACAACATTTTAGAAGGCTTGAAGTTTTGGAAACCTTCAAACTCCAACGGATTGAACAATCCTTTATTTTGAAATAGCGAAGAAACCCATATGAAGGAAGTGTGCACAAGAAGAGTGGATGACATTGATTTCACCGTTCAGGGATTCTCCTAGGACTTTTCGACAACCCTGTATAGTTTAGCAGACAGTTTTGGTGCCATTGCTTAGCATGATGCTCAGTAGATGTAGGCAATCAGGGGCATTGATCCTGAGCCAACCTGGCTTGATTCAAGTTATCACGATTACCAATATCTTCAGCAGAGGACCCTCGTTTTCAGTCACAGATGCAGAGAGCTTTGTGCATTTTCAACGCATGTTACATCGTTGTTATCGTGGAGGTGAATTCTGTTTCCGATCAACAAGTCCCAGACAATAGCACGTCACTGAAAGAGCAGGTCACCACAAATGAATTGGAGCCAAAGAGATTACTCATCGCCTATCAGGAAGCGATGAACTCAGTTGGGTGGGTGAAGACCTCCAACTCATTTGAAGGACTTTTTGCACCTTAAACAGAGATTGGCATAGAACAGAACCCTTTTTAGAGCATCGGGCACTTATTTTCTAAATGAACAAAATAGGGCACATTCTTCTACCAAAGTGGTCTGGTGCATGAAAAACTCCGTACAGAACTATGCACTACTTGTTTATGTAAACTTCTCAGCCAAAAACAACTGATCTTATTTTGTGCGTCCGTTTTGTTGCTCTTTTGTTGGGCTGGCTCTTTTTCTTTTTCATTGTATTCATTGATTGCCTATTTTATAAGGTTAGGCAGGTTGCGTCCTCCTTTTAAGATTAGCCTTGGTGTTTCTTAACCTTGCTTACTGTTGGGCTTTGCAGCTCATCGCTAGGCTCGATGTCCTTCCTACGTTTTGCAGCCGTGTGGAATCGTTTTGATTAATCTGTGAAATTGTGTGCCGTGAGTTGACATGCAGCATTTGGTGATTGATGATGTAACCTTTTTTACATTGTGCCCATGTTCCATTGTTCTTTTTAATGTCTGTCCACAAATTACAGTAGGTACTCTGTCACTGCTTCTTTGGCATGGGCTGGGTTGGGTGTTGGTTTTTGGATTGCAGGATTCCATTTCAGAGGGCCACTGTTTAATTTATGATTGATTTAATTAAATGTTAAAAGAGCACAGGATGTCAGAGGCGCAGACTCTGATTTTACTGGTTTTTCTTCAACCATATTGCTTGTTGATGGTATTAACGAGTGATTGAATGTGTGTAATATTTGTATTTTATGTCCAGTCTGATGTTTCATTTATGTTTGTCCTGTTTATTTTCTAGGGGTCGAAAAACTGTTTGTCATTTAGCAGGGTGTCCCAAATCTCATGTCATTTTCCAAGATGGTGTTTTTTGAGGTATGCATTTCTGACTGCCAGAACAGTATTTTAAAAACATCAGAGTACCAAGCCATTCAAAAAGTTGGCTTTGGGAGATTTTACACTTCTTTCATTTTGGGACACCCTGGATTTATTCCCCCACTATATAGAGATAAGATAAAATAAAAGAAAAAAATGAATGCATGGATTTGAAATAACGTGTTTTCTTTTTGTTGTAAGTTAGGAAACCAAATAATTTAATGTAATTGCCATTTTTGATAAGAAAAATGAAATTATATTAATTTATTCAAAACACTTTTCTCTTGTGGTCTCTCGCTTTTTGCTCATTTTTGGCCATAAGGAGGCTCAAAGGAAGTCCCATTTTGCGCACTGGAAGAGTCACATTAATATTTGCAGGTGTTTCAAAACAAAAAGGTTTGTTTGGTGGTTTCATGCTGCTTCAGGTGGATGATGGTTCCATGTATGGTAGGTAATGAACCACAAGCCAATAAGAAGTGATCTCAGATTTTCATTTAGGTTATCATAGAATTGAATGAAGTCCGACCCTCCTCTGTAAATCATGGTGTCATCCGCAAACAGCAAAGATGAAGCACCACTATTGGACGCACCTAGGTAGATCGTTAAATCTACCAAAAAAAAGACAACAAAAAAGAAGAGGACCCAAAATACCACCTTATTCCTAATTTTGTTCCTCATTGGTAGGAACTCCACAAATTACATCACCCATCCCAGACATACACTTGTTTTGATATACCAGCTGTTTCCTATTTGTAAGATAATTCCCAGTAAAATTCCATGATCTACAGTATCGAAGGCTTTCTGCAGGTCTAAGAAGACTGCCACTGTGAAACCACCATCATTAATTTCCATTGCTTTGCTATGTCATTCCTGAGCTTTGCCATTGCCATGGAAGTTGTCTTTCCTGTCTGGAAACCATTGCTGTCAGCCAGACTGGCATTTCAAAGAAAATTATCCTGAAGAAAACCTTGTTTTGGTGGTTTTCCTGAAAACGAAATCCTGTTTTGGTGAACGGAGGATGTCATTGCGATTGTTGGTGTAAGGTTCTTTCCCATGCAAATAAGCACTTTTTACAAAGAAAACACGTAAGAAAGTGTACACACAGTGGGTTAAATAGAAATAAACGCCCCAAACACAGCCTCTAAAAAGGGAAAGAACAATGAAGGGATACAAGATAAATTAAAAAAGCATCAAAAAATTTAAATTTATGATGAAATATTTGATGAGGGGCATCCAGGTCATTCTAAATATGTATATGGCAAATATCACACGCTTTGATTCTTTGATGGTCTCCATGAGTAACCAATAAACTGGCAGGAACAAACACAAAAGGCCTTTTCACTGGCCTTCTCTCCGCCCACTCCCTTTCTCTCTTCTGATAGATTCTGCAAGAGAGAGAGAGAGATCGGAGTGGGATTTTTATATTTGTTCATGCACAGGATTTCTGTGGTGATTCAGTGTACGAATATTGTAACTTCTGCAGGATGCAAATGCCAAGTTGGCATAGAGTATCAGAATCCTAAGACCGTGCTTTTCACAAAGAAATTAACAACATCGTGGTCCCGTCTCGGAAATGGTGTCACATGCTATGACTTGAGGGATGCTGCGGCAAACATTTTGAGGAACATTTCTCAGAATAAATCTCGATCCCCTGATGAAGTTGAGGTGAGCCTGCACAGAGATGTGCAGGGTGTGATCCATGAAGAATTTTTTTTTATTGAAACCCAGAACAAGAATCCATGCAGCCAAGCACATGGGTGGCACTGAAATTTGATGTGACTACTGCAGAAGATGTGATCTTAGAACAAACGATCGAACATTAGCTGAAAAATGTTTCAAGATTTGGTGGAGAGCAGGCCAAAAAACTTTAGTGCCAAATTAGCTGAGCATGCTGACTTAACTTTGAATGGACTACTGCAGAAGATGTGATCTTAGAACAAACGATCGAACATTAGCTGAAAAATGTTTCAAGATTTGGTGGAGAGCAGGCCAAAAAACTTTAGTGCCAAATTAGCTGAGCATGCTGACTTAACTTTGAATGGGTAAGATGAAAAAAAAGCAAAAAAAAAAAGAGAAATTTGTTTGGACTTTTTGGCAGTTGCAAGAATGCATCTGCGATGAGTCTAATGGAGGATGGGAATGAGAAGTCTGGCATTGTTAGACTTTACTTACCTTTATGGTTTATGGATGCTGATAAAGTCAAATTGACATTGCTGCTGTTTGTTTGTTTGTTTGGTCTGGTTGACTGCGACTTGATATCATCATGTTATGGATGCATTATCGGCAGATAGACGTATCCAGGGGATTTTAATTTAAAGAAAAAAATTCGGGGGAAAATGATGCGACGTTTTTGAAAATCGAGATTTTTCCCGTTTTTGAAAATCGAGATTTTCCCTCACTGAAAAACTCCCAAGCCATTAACTTTTCCACGGAAGGAAATAATACTCATAAGAAAGCCAATCACACTACAACAATGTCCCTGCCACAACCAGGTGCCAGTTCGGTTTGATTTGTTGTCACTTCAAATAACCACCCAATCTGTTTGTTGCGCGTATCATTTTGGAGATGTCGCAAATTATTTAATGAAGGAAAATACTATTTTTGTCCATGCCACTTTTCGTACAGAAAGACAAAGAGTCAGGCATGCTTCAGTCCTGCCGTCATTGTATTCGTACATGTATTAGAATCACGGAGTTTCCTGCAACTTTTTAAAATGGGTTTTGAAAATGCTCAAGGAAACTTTACATGTCCAGGTGGCAGGTAGTGAAGTAAGCACATGCCTGACGCACATTAATCGAAGTTTAATGTCAATAAGATGAGATATGTGCGTGTACCAACTTATTGCTAAGGTAAGCCAACTTTCTTGGGTAGCCTGCCTATCTGGTAAAAATGCCCAGTGGACTGGCACTCATAGGCCTATGTCCATGCAATATTTTTCGCTTGCTTCTTTCCAATCTCTGAGCAGGGTTGTTCGTTTAAAACAATCTGTTTTAAACATGTTTTAAACAACCACGACTTGTTTAAAACAGTTTGTTTAAAACAAAATTATTGTGTTTTAAACATGTTTAAAACAACCGCAACTTGTTTGAAATGCTTTGATTAAAACAATCTGCAAAAACAAAAAATGCTTTTTGCTTTTTTTACTCAATTTTCAACGTTTTTGTTTTTAAAACCATTATTGTTGCCTTTTTCAAGTATCATTGTCACTAAAGTGTTGCAAAATTAGCCTTGGCAGCTTTTGGAACACGTTTAAAACTGTTTAAAACACGTTTTAAACAACAGGAAAAAAAACAGATGAAAAAAACGTTTAAAACAAAAAAACGTGTTTTAAACGTTTAAAACGTTTTTTATGTTTTTAAGAAAAAAACATGTTTTTTTCCAACCCTGTCTCTGAGGTAGGCCTACAATCATACTTCTTGGAAATTTTTCAAAAGTCTGCAGCTAATATGTGGAAAGAGACAGAGAGCAACCATATCTGATTCTTATGGTTCTGAGGCCTGCAGAGGGCATTATAAAATAGGTACAAGGGTGGTACTCAACTGAGGCAGAGTAAGTACCACCCTTTACCTAATTTAATTCTGATTCTGTATCCTTTTTTTACCAATTGCTGGTATTTGGTTTCATTGATAACGTATCGTGGTAAACATACAACTCGGGCCTGTTTTTGTCTTATCATGTGATTATGATTGATGTTCATTAACCATCTCTGACAACACATTTGACCGGTAGATTGTACTCGTACTGCCTGTGCGCTGCCGTGGGTTGATGGTTTCAAAACTGATTTCCTCGCGAAATTCTGCTGCCAGGTCGCGAATTTGTCAAACACACCGGATTTCCCAACCCTGTCCTACGGAATACGCAATTTTCCAACCAGTCGCACTTCAGTTGATTGAAACTTTTCTTAAAGATTGAACCTGACCGAACCTGTCCACAAGCACTCTGTGTTCGCCCAATGCCTCTGGTCAGCCTATTCTCTGTTGTAAAGAAAATTTTGTTTTCATATTTTTGACATGGGTGGGATTTGAACCCACCAACAATGGAGAACATTGATTTTACGAGCGGACGTCTTATCCACTCGTCCAATCGGTCAGCTGCTGGAAATTGCCTTTAAACAAATTTATTGATGTTGCAGTTCACTCTTCAGATGAAAATTCCCATTGCGCAGGACAAATGTCATATGACGAAGGACTGGATTTGCAATCCGGTGTGTTGACAAATTTTCCGAAAGGTCATGCATCACTCATCTCAAATTTTCAGATGGGAAAATACGTCGTGCAAAGCCATAGTGTTATACGAGGTGCATGTCAAAAGTTTGTACCGTTTGTCTGCTGCAGGAAAATGGCAGATGCATACAATTCAGCTCAAAATGTGCACTCATCTTTCCTCTCGGTCTTTGCAAAAAAAGGTTCGTGGATTGTATCTGGTTTTCTTGCAGCGATTGTTTCCGTTTGGCATGCTTGGTGCACAGTCTGGAAAACCAACTTTTTTCGTTTGAAAAACGATTTCATTGCTGACGGCAAAAGTGCTGTCCATATCAACTTGCAGCTGGAAATTGTTTTTTATGATGATAAATTTGCAGATTTCACTCTAAGAAAACGTCTGCAGAAGTTTTGGGAGGGGTATGCGGTCCCAGTGGTGGATGACCATCTGCTCCAGAAAGGATGCCCCCATCACTGCCACCCGCTTCCTTGTGAGCATGACTCTCTGATGTCACTTTGTGGTTGTTTTTGCCTCATCTCGGCATTCTCGTTACCCATCATGACCTGGCTTTGCTAATTTGAGATGGGGTTAATATTCAACGCACAGTTTTTGGTTGGAATCCCCGGCAGCTCTGCTGAGACCTCCACCTTTCATGTTCTTTCTCAAGATCGGGTGCTCAGTTTGGATGGCTATTTCCTCGCTCGATGATGACGTCTTGCAGCCACTGCATTCATGGTCATTTGAGGTTAGCACGATCCCTTAAATTCTCACAGCCGCTTCCATACAGTGCATTCAGCAAGCAAATAAGTATTGCAACCTGTCCGATGCGGCACTTGTTCGGCAGTGAAAGTTCCAATGATTGCTGGCCACAGCCAATCATGCTGGCACGCAGACGCAATCCACGAACCATTTTTTGCACAGACCGAGAGGGAAGATGAGTGCACAACTTGAACTGAATAACAATCGAAACGCATCTGCCATTTTCATGCAGCAGACAAACGGTACGCACTTTTGACATGCACATCGTATGCACGCGAAACGCATAGAAAACTCACGTGTGTTTTACTTACCCATCCCTATTCTCGAGGAAAGATCACAAAGTCATGTCAACATTTCGTGAAACACTTTTGACCAGTGGACAGTGCACTCTCAGACTGGTGATATGCATGCTGGGAACAATTAAAATGCCTTAATTTACAGATAAAACTACCCATTATCTGTAAAATGCCCCAGTCACATGATTGTTCTTTAATGAGTCGATTAGTTCACAATTGCTGTTTTAAATTCCGAAGACGTGAAATCAAACCCCTGAACTCAACTCAAACCAGTGATGTGTTGTTCCATTAAGAACATTGCATGCACCATGATAACAGTTTTTCTGTTTCACCAAAGTGGGCATGATTTCTGCATCGCTGGGTCTTCTGCCTGGGTGTTAAGTGCTTTGAGTGCCGTGGTCAAGATATTTGTTAGCTCAGCATTGAAAAAACACACTTTTCTTAGACGTGCCAGCTGCACTGTTCGAAAGACAGTTGACACAGGAAGTTGGCATTTGCCTGACCTTGAGAACTTGCTGAAAACTTTCTTGGAAATATCGAATTGGTAATTCCAAATTATCCAAATTGAAAGAAGTGATTATGGGGCGAGGTGGGTTCAAACTTTTTGCAACTTTGTTGCCCTCTTGCCGTCAATGCAGGTAAAGTGCACACTTCGGGTTAAAAGAAGTGATGCCCAACTGTGTGTTGTGGTACAGCAGGTTTTGGGATGGAGGCAAAACTATTTGTGGGGCAGCCACCAGTTCCCAGTCCTCTCTGCAGTTGCTGAAACAGTCATAAGCCCTAAGATGGACATCGTGATTGCACCCTTGCTTGATACTTTTTGGTGGAGCAACCCTTGGTGTCAGGGTCAGATTCAGTGGGGGAGGGGATGAGCGTCCCATTCTCTGAGAAAATATCAATCGTTTTCGCAAAATTTTTATGAAGGGAACCATATTTCTTCAACTTAAGGTCTGGAGTCTGGGGACCGCTGTTCCCAGACTCCAGACCCCCCGCTAAGGGGTTTTACCCCTTTAGAAACCTGCTGGGGCTTTCTCCCAGCCAAAATCACAGGCACGCTGCCCCCCACCCTTTTTTTAAACTCTGGATCCACCACACCGCAAGTGGTGCTTTAGTCAATCTTACGAGTATTGCAGTGCATCAGTTCTAGCGATCCGTTGGCCTGTCCCTTCTAGCATCATCAAAATTCTACCTGTGAGTAGGAACTCTCAGCAGTGGAGAGCGCCCTGGTCGTCAAATGTCATCCACTCATTCTGCCGTGTCAGTTTTTTTTTGTGAATTTTTTTTTTTGTCATTTTGTGTTCAAGGACGAAAAAAACAAGACAACAGAATTAGACTTCTAAATTAATTGTTTATTGATATTTAACGAAAAACCGAAGATACTTTTGAAAACGGACCATAAACTCTAAACTGGTGCAAACAGGGGAAACAAAAAAAAGCAGATAGTAAAGTTATAAATGGATGAAAATTGCTTGTGGATAAATTCTTTGCAACATTTAAAAATGATAAAATAAAATTTTATATTTAAAATTTTGAAATTATAAATTTTCTGTACATGAAGGAAGGTGAAAGCAACAACAGTGTATAGTGTCAAGCCCTGCCAATCCATGTAACATTCAAATCGTTTCCCTCATTCTCTGTGGTGGTTAGGCGGACTCTGCTGCCCTCTTGTAGAGAGCAGCGTAGTCATCCAAGAGCTCCTTGATCATCGGTGCCATCTCACTGAGGCCATTCTGTATGCACTGACCGAGGACAATGGTCTCCTGCCCGATCTTGTATCCGGCTTCGATCTTACCACCTTCCTTTGCCACTGCCTCGATGTTCTTGGCAGTTGTTTTGGCAACGTTGGTGACATCTTCTGACAGTTGGAGCATAAGTGCCTCGGTTATTGTTCCATCAGCCTCTGTGTAGGTCTGCAAATTATTTAATTTTGAAAAAAATGGTTTCCTTCTAAAATCAGGGACCTTCTAACATCCAGCTCATCAAGTTCTCGAGAAAAGGTACATCAGAAGAGGAGCGTAGCAGCATAAACATTTTTCAGGTTAAACTGTCAAGTGGAGAGCATTAAAATGTTTGGAGGCGGAAATCAGGTCCATTTGGAATAAATGCACAAAATTTGAGCCTTCTAGTTCATTATCAACAAGTTCATTATGCGAGAAAAACCGAATGGCAACAAAAATGCCACCAAAGGAAACAACGAATCACCTGAATTGGTTTTGTCATCTGATTTGTCTTGAGCAATGGCTGCTCTCAGCTCCTTGAGGTGGCATATTGTTGAGAGTGCGAATGTTGGGTTTTTGAACATTGGTCATATTGGCAATGAACTAGAAAGCTCGAATTTTGTGCTATAGTTGAAGAATAAAAACCGGCGATGGTAAAAATACAATCCTTATCAAAAGTGTTCGAACATGTGGTTCATTATTAACTCAGGCGCCATTTAGAATCAATGGCAGCATGCGCCGCAAAACATCATGAAACTCGTGTGAGAAGTGAAGTTGCAACAAGCCAAGTTGAAAGTCAGTCCTTAAAATTTTCTCCTATGTTCGAGGACGTTTGGTAGACTCTTTATGTCTGACATGCACAAAGCAAAATGTCCACAAAAGAAAGTCAAAATCCCACAATCATTTTTGGTCGCAAATCACTGAACCCCATCCTATTCTGTAACTTGTTTACGTTTACTCTGGAAGAAGTGTGGGGCAGTGCGACCGTCCCCTGAAGAGAAACCATGCCTTCTTCGAGTGTCGGAACCATTCCTACACACAGTTCTGCTGACTGCTGGTGATGCCAGTGGAAGTCACTCTTGTTTGCGAACTAAAAATCATTTCCTTTTTTTTAAATTCAAATTCACCACTGCCATAGGTGAGGTAATGAAAATGTTTCAGGAGACGTTCACAGGGCTAAAATTATAAAACAAAATATGGCTGGTCCAATCTGGGTATCTGTCGCAAAACTTGTCATTCCTGTTGCTGAAAAGCAATGTCCATTTTGAGAGTATTCGTACACAAACTGCTCTAATTTACCAACGTACGTACCTTTGGCTCTCTCTGTGTGATTCCCCACAATTTGAAGGCACGGGTGATTGGTCCAATGTACTCGTCCAGTCCTGTCAAGCCAAACATTTGAGCATCCACAGTTGGTGTGTACTGTTGGTAAACAAAGGAAAGATTCAGGAAAAAATAGATGGTGAGGATAACAGACCAAAGAATTGCACGAAAAAGAAAGCGGTCCCAACACAAGTAGGCACACTCTCCCTCGTGTTATGATCTGACCTTTTGTTTTCAGTGATGTGAATCAGTGTGGAATGATTTTGAAAGTCCTCGCTGGGCTGGAGTGCAAAAAGGCAAAGATTGGCAAATGTGGCTTTTTCACTTTTCTCTTCACTGGCAAATGTGGCTTTTTCACTTTTCTCTTCACTGGCAAATGTGGCTTTTTCACTTTTCTCTTCACTGGCAAATGTGGCTTTTTCACTTTTCTCTTCACTGGCAAATGTGGCTTTTTCACTTTTCTATTCACTGGCAAATGTGGATTTTTCACTTTTCTCTTCACTGGCAAATGTGGCTTTTTCACTTTTCTATTCACTGGCAAATGTGGATTTTTCACTTTTCTCTTCACTGGCAAATGTGGCTTTTTCACTTTTCTCTTCACTGGCAAATGTGGCTTTTTCACTTTTCTCTTCACTGGCAAATGTGGCTTTTTCACTTTTCTCTTCACTGGCAAATGTGGCTTTTTCACTTTTCTATTCACTGGCAAATGTGGATTTTTCACTTTTCTCTTCACAACTCTGCTGCCTGCCTCTTTGAATTACGAGTAATGGATTTCCTCGGGAAGATATTAATTCAAGCTCTTACTGTTTGGAATCAATGAATTTCTTTCAGGAAGATCTTAATTAATGATCTCATGATTACCTGTTTCTGTTTCTCGCCTCGAATTTTCACTTTATTGACTCGTTCCAACTATTCGTAATTTGTCTCAATACATTGGCTGCGTTAACATTTTTAGAGGTGCCTGTTGTTAAATCATCTCAATCTTAACAGGGTTGCCACTCAAAATCCAAAATAGAATTCCCTGTATTTTCCAGGTCACTACCAATCTGGGAGCAGCCCAGTCTGGGGGCGAAGCCCCCCAGAAGCTGAGGATTTTTTGAAATTTGAGCGTTCATTTTGGGGGCAAATTTGGTGTTCAAGAGGCCAAATTTCCCGCCAGGAATGAAGAAAACATGTTAAAAACAACAACAAAGGTTCCTCCAATTCCCTGGATTTTCCAGGTTTTCTCTTTTCCCCCTTTTCCCTGGATTTTCCAGGCACTAATTTTCAAACCCTTGGATTTTCCAGGTGGGTGGCAACCATGCTTAGTTCATTCATGCTGTGTTTGTATCAGTCAAAAAATAAAATTCCAGCACAATCAGAAAAATAAAATTCACAAAATGTTGATGAGAAAAACTTGCAACTTACCACAGAAAACATCCCAAAACATAAGCTCAACAATATCGATAGGACATCCATCTTGATACAAATTCTCAAATTACAATCAAAACAGCTAAAGTCAAGATAAGAAAAGTATAAATGATATTGCGGTGTTGTAAAAGAACCGAAAAGGTTGCATCTTGAATGCACCAACACCCCTGTTTATTCGAGAAAAAAAAAGATTTTCTCTCAATCGAAGTTTTCTTTCCAATTCTGACTTGAAACATGCCCTCACCGAACTGAGATTTTAAATTGGAATGTTTGTTTTCACCGTCGACAATATGCCTCATTGTTTTCCTGCGAAAACAATGGCAGCTATTTCTCCGTTGTTTCTTTGTTGGCACTTTCAGGTCCTTCAATGGGAAGTCTAGATTCAAGAGAATTGATTGGATTGTTGATCATTTAACCAACAGTGATGTTTCCTCCAGATTTCTGCACTTGACTGCGCGGAGTGATAAGGACAACCTATTGTATTGGCAGGCTGCTTTTCGTATCAGTTACAGACGTTACAGTATAGAAAGCACTTGCTTGCTGTGGCAACGTTGTTGCAAGCATAGTTATTCGTAAGTCGATGATATGTTTCCACTTCTTTTGGTGATCAGATTCATGGCAGAAAAGCGCAAACACACAAACGACGTCTCCCACTTCCAAGACCGGCGAACAAATAAATGGAATGCACTTTCTTCTTTGCCGTTTGCCAACCGATGTGTCGCGTTGAGTGCAAAGGCAGGATCCACGGTCGAAACGGAAAAGTCACACGACTCCCACCTGACTAATGAAAGCGGCGTGCGCAATTGCATCGGTGCTTGCATACAAAGATTGGCTCGAACAATTGAAAAGCAAAAAATCGCTCTTCTTTCAACAATAATTGCCTCATTTTTAATTGCAAAATTATCAAAAAAAGCTGGATGCCACTTTTGTCTTCTTTCTTTTTGTTACCTAAGCATTTCCCAGCCAACTGCCGTACAAGGTGACACATGAAATGATAATCATGAAAGAGACAAAACGAATTGCAATTTTGAGATATTGCAAACTCTTTGCGAGTTTGCATTCAAAAAAATTTTTTTTCTCAAAATTAGAAGTTTTCAGATGCCCTCTGAAAAATTCAGATTTTGTGACAGATTTAAACGCGAACTCACAAAACTCTTTCAAATCAAAATTTTGCTTGAAATATGGGCCTTTCCTGGCTCGTTATTTTTTGTGACTTTGCATCCAGGTCCAATTGACTTTTCAAGACTCGTCCACTGCCCGCCATCAGTCTTTGACAGGAGTAGATATTAACTTGGGTGCCATTAATTCTAAATGGCACCAAGCGCGCAAAATATAACCAGAAGGTGTTCATGCGGCACATGACACCGGAGAAACCTCTGCTACAGAATTTAGATGGACCCTGAGTTTGCCAGGTCCTCGGAATTTTTCTGATGTTGGAAGGCATCTGTCGGTCAGTGTATCCGGAACGTTCAGGCAATTGCCTCGGCTTGACGAAATCTGAACAAACCGTGAGTGGCCAGTCTGGGATCAAATTTTACGAATAGCATTCCTGCATTCGTAGTACACAGGATGAGCATTTATTTTTCCTGTTGCTGCCCAGAATTGGCAACCATTGATGCGTGGTCGTCCAATGCATCCACATCTCCCTGCTTCCATGGCACTCCTCTCACCGATAGAACTGTGCAAGCAGAATGGTGTGATTCACCAGATAGAAAGCCGTAGTTAAATCCATAAAAATCGCCATTGTAGGTACATGAATATCTTTTCGCCGAGTTTTTTTCCGCATGTTTATAATTTGTTGAAACAAGGCATCACATTTTAATCGTTTTGATCGAAACCCAAACTGCAATGGATCCATGATCAGAATTCACTGGTCATAAAACTTTCCTTGTCGGGATTGAATGGCCTTCTCTAAAATATTGATGAGCTTTGTATAAGAGAGGTTATCGGGCAATAATTCCTACACTACAGTTATCAAACTGCCCACCTTTACGAATGGGGACAATCATTGCCCTCGAGTGAACTGGGAAAAACACCAGACACAACCATAAAGTTACAAATGCATAAAAGCGGGTCCCTAACCAAGGGGAGAAGTGCACCAGAATAGCGCTAATCCGAGGTTGCGGGTATAATTTGAAAGCATTGAACTGCAACCTCGGATTAGCACTATCAAAACAGCAGAAACATCATATCCTGGGAAAGACTAAAAACAATGAGAAAATAGGTGGAAGCTGCCGAAACTTCTGCCACAGAGTACAAAACAACAAGAAGCAAACGCTTGCTCTTGTTGCTTTGTACTCTGTGGCAGAAGTTTCAGCAGCGAGAAAGTTACTTTCTCATCATGCCTTCTGCAGCGCAAAAAAACCATTTTACTGAAAACTATGTCAAGTTATTCTGCTTGATCAACGGGTGACAAAAATATTCATTTATTTTTGAGAGATCAGCGAAAAATGTTCGGATGTACACGCACATCAGTTTCAAATGACAGTGCATCGGAACAGCTGGCAAAGTGATCGCCATCATTTGCAACATTCGTGTGAAAGACATTTCTTCCAGTACCACCAACTTGCTCGTTTTTTCAATAACCGGAACGTTTGTAGCACCCTTTAAATCTTTGTCCAACTTCTCGGGCAGACAGAGGCAACCCTGGGGTGGGGAGATATGCTTCATCTAATTTCACCACCGACTTATCTCTCTCGAAAGGATCACAACTTTAAGATACGGTTGTGGCCCTCTCGAAAGGATGTAGGAAAGTTTTCTTTGTTGGGTACATCCATAGCTGAATGGAATTCCCTCCAGGCTGACATTTTTTGAAGCTCCATTGAGCTTAGACATTTCTTTTGAAGCGCCTTGAAAATCAGGCCTTTTGAAATGGAAGTCTTGGTATGGTAGCATAATATGCTGTCATTTATTTTCTGCTGTCATGCTGTCATTTATTTCTAAACCTGATTATGATTCTTTCATGCCTTCTCCAGTTTTTGTTATCGTATTGTCCATTGCTCAATTGGCTTGTATAGCATCACTGATTGCATTGTTCAACAGTTCAACCGTGTACATACATTGAGGGGAGGAAACTCCGACAATAAATATTTTTGAAAAACTTCGACCTCAATTTATCTCTCGTTCTTATCAAGCTCAACACCTGATCTGTGACCCAAGGAAGTGGTGTTTAGATTTCGTCCTCATTGGCAATGAGCATTCTTCTCACTTCTGCACTTGACTCACGAAACATTACCAACGCTTCAATGAAGTGTTGTTTGGTTGCAATAGGTCAAAAACATGACTTTGCCTTGTTTTTCCCATCTCATCTTTGTGACCTCAAATTTTTTAATCAATATGATGTTTCATCAGTGTGATTATTTCAAACTTTTTAACTTTGATGTGAGATTTCAGGAAAAATGAAACTTTGATGATGAGGAAAAACTTTGATGAAGAAAAATCAAAAACTTTGATGAAATCCTACGCGTTCCAAATCGGTTTGTTGGATCTCTAGAGTGATTGGTTTAGAAAATGTAGTTTCCACATTCACTGCAGATCACAGGAATCCGAACAGGAGAGTTTCGATCAAACAAAATGCACCAATGTCAACCTGGTCAAAGAGAAAT
>JASGXE010013950.1:0-12256 GCA_030068105.1 Sinentomon sp. SZTP_YWyxl | reverse complement strand
CAACATGAGCCATTGATGTCTGTCGCCATTGTTACGTGAGTTAATGTTTCTTTGTCTGTACGTGATGACTTTTCGTGGGCTCTGTTACGTGATTAACCACATTAATTCCGTCGCCACTGTCTGGTAGTTTGCAGTTCTATTTAAATTTGTGTTTCTTGTTGGCAGTATTTGGTACTTTTTGACACTTGTTGGGGTTTTGGATTGCAATTTGGTGCCTACTTTTTTCATATAAGTAAAGACAAACACAAAATTATGGGCAAAAGCGAAGAATTCTGTTGGTAAAAACGAAGCTGCTTGGCCTCCCATATCAAAACAAGAGACTAAAAAATTGTGCTCTCCGTGTTGTGTTTTTTGATGACATCTGTCATCGTTTAACGATTTTGACTTATGACTAGACAAACAGTACAGACCGGTCATGGGTCACTAAGTTATTGAATGACTCCAATCGTTCAAAGATATGTCTCGGAGTGAAATGAAGATGATGACTCCTGACCTGATGGGTGTGAGTGAACATAACCATTATTAGCCAAGATAGCCCCAGACGATGAAAGTCATATTAAGTCATAAAATCACCTGCTTATACTTAATCTGTCGGCACTTTCAGTGTCTTAAAAAAGCATCAAACACTTTTGGGATGAAAAGGATGATAGACAAGGAAGACATTGCAGAAGTGCTGGTGTCTGCAAGAAAATAATCGTTAAAATTTGACGTGTTTTTTATTTTTGATGCCATCGAGTTACGGGACCTCAACAACTGGCTGCGTGACTGCGCACAGAAGGGCCTTTGACCTCTGCTGCTCGTGGGAGAGTAGAGAGCGTTTGTGGGCCTTGGTGATCCTCTCTCAAACATTGGCTAAATACTAAACAATGAAAATAAAACTACGGTGAACCCAATTGAGTGGACTATGGAGGAAGGGACCACGACTGCTTAAGTGTTTATACCGTCTGCAAAAATGAAGACGGTATGCACGCAAGCATGGCGACACTTGTGCAGACGACCCAGTGGGCCACATAACGGAGTAATAGGCATCTCTGCGCGGAAAACGTTGCAGATCTGGCGGTCATTATACGGGCACATGCGGGCAAGTAAGGAAAAGGACAGCTGTATTAATAGCCGTAGTTGTGGGAAAAACCTTGTTTAGCCTTTTGGTGGAATTGTGACAGTCCCCCCAAAAGGCATTCCAAGCGTGCTATCTCCTGTGACAGACCGTCGTTATTTCCGCCTCAACCAATTTCCAGGCTCAAACAACGTTAAGGCAGATCAGAATGGTGGACCACTTAACTTGCGCTCTCGAAGCCTGTGACCTTTGATCCTCGTAAATACTGAATGTGACCTTTGCCCAAAAATCATTTGGATTGCCCAAACGTCTGAGCTGATCGATCCGAAAACTATTTTACTTGCATTTTACTGCAAGGTTTCCCCTTTCACGAACGAACCCACCCGATATCACGAAATTGCCAAGCACCTTCACAAATTCACCTACCGATTACTCTCACACAGATCACGACCTCTGCAAAGCATTGACGCGTCAGTTTTGCGACCAACAAGGGGATGAGTACTTCCAAAGGGCACACCTTTCAGAAGTGATATTCAATAAACTTTATAGTTTTCCCGCCATTTGGAAGTACAAAAATATCACCCATGAAATTAACTTCCTGACTGACAGGCATAAATTATTTGGCACTTTCAGCTTGCAGCCTTTAAAATTTGGTGTCAGGACCGTTTTTTATGGCAAAGAACGGGAAAAATGTGAAACTGCTGTTTATGATCGTCCAAAAGGGGTGATTATTGAGGGTTTCAAGACATTTCGTACGTACAACTTTTATTAACCTTTACATCACTATTCACCAGTCACGACTGTGACTGTGTCATGACATTCACAGCCATGACTGCGCATCAATCACTTGGAACGCATTCGCTTACAACCCAGGTAAGGGTTAATAAAAGTGATGACTAACGATGAATGTTCATACAGGTTAAGGAAAACAACCGAAAGAAGTGCAGGTTTAAAAGAAAGACGAATGTGAAACTATCTGCGGGAGTCGCGAAGAAGCCACAGTGGCGCAGCAGATCGGCGGACTGGGCAGAACGGACTGAGGCAGAATTGGACAGAGGCAGAAGTGGACTGAGGTAGAAGTGTACTGAGGTGGAAGGGGACTGAGGCAGAAGTGGATAGAGGCAGAAATGGGCTGAGGTAAAAGTGGACTGAGGCAGAAGTGGACTGAGGTTGAAGAGGACTGAGGCAAAAGTGGACTGAGTAAAAAGTGGACTGAGGTAGAAGTGGACGGAGGTAGAAGTGAACGGAGGTAGAAGTGGAATGGGGCAGAAGTGGACTGAGGCAAAAGTTGGATGAGGCAGAAGTGTACTGCGGCAGATGGTCTGAGATAGAAGTGAACTGAGGCAGAAATGGACTGAGGCAGAAGTGGACTGAGGCAGAAGTGGATTGAGGCAGAGGTAGACTGGGAAGTGAACTACTGAGGCAGAAGTGCACTGAGGCAGAAGTGGACTAAGGCAGAAGTGGACTAAGGCAGAACTGGACCGAGACAGAAGTGGACTGAGGCAGAAGTGGACTGAGGTGGACGTGGACTGAGGCAGAAGTGGACTGAATCAGAGTTTTGGAGGGAGTTTTGGTACGGAGGGAGGTAGGTTTTACCTTCCCCTACCCTGTTCTATAACCTATCCAAAACAGGGGAAATGGAAAAAATCGGGCTCAAAAATGGAAAAATTCAACCTCAGTCCAATTCTCCTCAGTCCGCTCACGATCAACTTAATAAAAAGATCTCAGCACTGTGACGTCAGGACTCCGCGCACCTCCGAGCGGAGGCCGATCGATCGGGATTGCTCTGTTGCAGCGTTGCGGCGAACCGCGGTGCGATGCCCACAGAAAGTCAAATTTCTCCTGAACAAAGCGACGGTTTTTGATGCGGCTTGCTGTGGTGCAAAGCTGAAAAATGAGCGCTTCCACACATGTATAATGATCCCAACCTTTCGTCGGGTAAAACTCTAAACCATTTGAGTAACAAAAGTGCTCAAATTCCGGTGTTATAAAATTCCGGGTTCCTGCCAGGTATTTTCAAAGATTGTGCAATTTTTTCCGTTACAACATGGTTACCGTCTGCGGAAGAGTTGTAGGGGAAGCCTTCTGGTTTCCAAAAATACCAAAATCGTTGAATTTGAACACCATTTGGCAATTTTGTGGACAGAGCCAGCGCGACATGGCAGCATCGTTTTGTCTTTGAGCGGGGAAGAGGCCGCGGCTCCCAGGGATTTCAAGGGAGTCACGGCCTCTTCCCCGCTCAAAGACAAAACGATGCTGCCATGTCGCGCTGGCTCTGTCCACAAAATTGCCAAATGGTGTTCAAATTCAACGATTTTGGTATTTTTGGAAACCAGAAGGCTTCCCCTACAACTCTTCCGCAGACGGTAACCATGTTGTAACGGAAAAAATTGCACAATCTTTGAAAATACCTGGCAGGAACCCGGAATTTTATAACACCGAAATTTGAGCACTTTTGTTACTCAAATGGTTTAGAGTTTTACCCGACGAAAGGTTGGGATCATTATACATGTGTGGAAGCGCTCATTTTTCAGCTTTGCACCACAGCAAGCCGCATCAAAAACCGTCGCTTTGTTCAGGAGAAATTTGACTTTCTGTGGGCATCGCACCGCGGTTCGCCGCAACGCTGCAACAGAGCAATCCCGATCGATCGGCCTCCGCTCGGAGGTGCGCGGAGTCCTGACGTCACAGTGCTGAGATCTTTTTATTAAGTTGATCGTGGTCCGCTCCATCCCTGTTTCCGGACCCGGAGCAGCCACAATCTTCTGTACACACCTTCTTGAGAGCAGGAGATGCCAGGAGTTGCGTTTTGCATACGCAACACTCACTCGATGCAGTGAGGCCAGTGGTCATTACCTGGCGCAGTTGACCCATATTTCTGTTACCCATATTCACCTGTTATTACGTTTATTGTTTTTTTTATTGCGTTCAGAGAAGATCCACAGGCAGATGAGCACTCAGCCATTGCTGCCTGCGATCGTAGTGGGTACCAACTGCGGTTGTCTCTTGGTGATTTGCAATAACGACCGAGATGACACCGAATAATTACGCTTTGTTAATCTACTGGCTAATTAATCATTTATTGTTCGTCGATTCTACTTTTTGCATTCCCCTTCCTCATGGCGCCAACGCAGTTGGAGATCTTTCACCACAATGGTCAAATTAATGGGCAACAGGGGAATTTCGGCTTGCATTTGTTATGCCCAGGATGTTTTTCAAATTACGGGGGTTAAGAAGGTTCGCAAGTTGTGTCTGCGAAAAAGGGATTTTTGCAGGGAATTTTGCAGGAATTTTTTGCATAAGAAGTTCTTTTGCGCAAATCCAAACATTGACACACATTGCTCTGCCCGTCATGAGTGCATTTTGCAAGAAAGATCCATTTCGAGATGGGCCGACAAGCACTTCGTATTAGTGCTGTTTTTCCTGCAGTTTACCGCCCAAATTTGATCATTATGGCAGTAACGATCAAATTTGGGCGGTAAACAGCTGTGACGAAGGACTTGCGAAACCCAGTGTCCGCCAAGGGGCAGCACCGGGGGGCCAACTTCACGCACATATTTCGATAGCCAATTTCAACACACAACCACTGACGGCCATGTTGCTTTTCTCTCTGGACTTTTCACGGTTTTGATTTTCTTCATCTCTGTTTTTAGTCATTTTTGTCTTCTCAACATTTTCCTAGTTAGGCACCACGGTGTTGGAGGCTATCTGACAGTCGAGGACAACCCATGCGTCACAGGATTCTGTCCAGTTGTTCGTGAAATTGCTGAAGAGCTCAAGATATGGAACGACGATTACAATGGTTACGAGCAGCAAGGTGTGTAAATGTAAAGTGGTGGCGGAATTTCGCACCCATTTAACTGTTGCCTCCGAAACTTTTTTCTTTCTTTTTACTCTTATGCAGGCGGTAGAAATTAAAGCGCCAGATTTCAAAAGAGCTTTATGGAGGTGTCAGATTTTGAACTCGGTATCAAAGAGAATCTTTAATTTCTGCAGCATGGAGTTTTTGCAACAAATCTGAGCAGTCGCTATTTTTAAAATGTATATGAGCACATTAATGAGCACACTATAATGAGCACATTAATTCCGCCGCCGCTGTACATGGAATGCACTAGCCACGTCAAGGATGTAAATTGTTCAACTAGGCCTATATGGATCCTGCGTTTTCAGAGCGCCCACAACAGTATAACTCACCTAACTTAGAACCTAAGCATTTTCCTAACTTAACCCGTTTTTTTTTTTTACAAAAATACCTTTTTGTTTTTTGGTGTCAGAACTTCAATATGTGGTTAGATGGAAAATTACCCGAAACAATAGGTATGTTTTTTTAAATATGGGCCTAAGGCTAAATTCGGGCTACTATATCAGGTCTTCCAAATTTGGCCACTACAGATGGCAAAGCGCATTCGTACCCGTAAACGCTAGTCCACTCTGTTTGCCAAGTAAAGGTAGATGCCTGCCGCTAATTTTTCAGCTGAGCCTTGGTTATACCGTGTATGCTATAGCAGATGCTGTCATTAGCCTAGCTGGCTGCTGACGTCTGAAAGTGAAAAAAGTAAGTGCTTGGTGGCAGACATTAACACAGAAATGTTCTTCCGGTAAAAAACGCCTGCATCGCCAAAGCTCAACAGCCGCAAGGCTGTCCGTGGCCGCGCGCGTATTTTTGAAACTTACTGAAATCGCAGGTTACACTGACGTCATTGCAATAAAAGCCTCACAGAAACGCTACGAACGAAAATTTTAAAAGCTATTTCACCCTGACCTAACCTTTCCAACCCGACCTTGATCAGCTCTTGCTTTCCGCCCACCGCCTGGTGTACCCCATCAGCCGCTAAAGAATAAAGTCCCCCGGCCACAAAAACCTAAAAAGATCAGTCACCTGCTGGAATCGATCTCCATGCGTTGACCACGACACCACCGATGCAGCTGCCGAAATTGGCTTTTGAGTGTGCCTTTGATCAAATGTGCTTTAAGAGCGTCTGCTCAAAAATATGACGTCAGTGCAACCTGCGATTTCGGTAGGTTTCGAAAATAGGATGGCCGCGCCATGACTTTCAAGGCTCGGTAACACAACCATCTTCAGCGAAATAACGACCATCCCAGAAGCAGCGCACCCTGTCTTAGACTTGCAAGGACAGGACAACTTTGACATCAGAACAGATTCAATGCCATTTGTCATGCACAAAATTGAACGTTCTGTATACGGAGCTTGTCAAAAGTCCTCGAACATAGGAGATATTTTAAAGTGCTGCGGTCAACACAGGCGCTGTCTAATTTCAACAGGCCATGGTGCAACTTCACGCCTCACACGAGTGTTACGATGTTTTGCGGCGCATGCTGCCATTGAATCTGAATGGCGCCTGAGTTAATAATGAACTCCTTTGTTCGAAAACGTTTTGTAAGAAGGGTATAAGTTTCATACCTCTCGGTGCACTCGTCCACTTTCTATCTCGCATATCTTCTGTATTTCCAACGCAGGTTTGGCTATTCCTCAGGGCACAACAAGGAACGGACTTCGCTGTAGCACAAAGGTCGCTTTCCTTGATCCAATAATGAACAGGCCAAACTTGAGGATTGAACTGCACGCCTTTACAACAAAGGTTTGTCATGATACATGGTCAAGGATGGTATCCTCTCTTACTATACACCTAACAACTTTTTTACTTTATTACAGCGATATGCTTTTCATTTGGAGGTCCATGAAGGTTGTCGACTCAACAATGATTTATGCCACCAGATAGACTTTCGGCGTGGCGCAGGGATAACATAGGTATAGAACTCACCAGACTTTAATCCTTTTCCACCAATCGCCCTCTGGTTGTTCTCCTCTGGAACTAGTTTTCGCCCCTACGCCTGGGGGCTCCTCAGCAGCACCTCAATAGGTCACATCGTGGTGCTGCTGAGGAGCCCCCAGGCGTAGGGGCGAAAACAAGTTCCAGAGAACAACCAGAGGGCGATTGGTGGAAAAGGATTAAAGTCTGTGAGTGGGTACTTTGTTCATTTTTCACTAGAAAATGGTTTATACCACCAGAAAAACTTTTTTCTTTGAAACGCCATTCAGTACCCAGCAAGACAACATCAACGGAAATGAAATTGTCATCGAACTTGCATTTGCGTTTTCATGCATTTGCGTTTTCCTGTTTCACTTATCTTTCAGTTTCTTTTCCGTTTCAGCTTCATTTTCTTTTTCAGTTTGAATCTCGTTTTTTCAGTTGTACTGTCGTTTTCGCGTTTCGCTCCTATTTACAGTTTATTTTCTCCTTCTGTTTTATTTTCCTTTTTCAGTTTGATCCCCTTTCAGTTGCATTCCCTCTAAACGGTTACTTCTCTTTAAACGGTTACTTCTCTTTAAACGGTTACTTCTCTTTTAACGGTTACTCCTCTTTAAACGGTTACTTCTCTTTAAACGGTTACTTCTCTTCAAACGGTTAGTTCATTTCAGACGGTTACTCCTCTTTAAACGGTAACCTCTCTTTTAACGGTTACTTTTCGCAGGTTCTGATACGGAATCCTCACCAGCCAAAGGCGGTCGGGGTCATTGTCGCTCACAATGCTCAACAGCACAAAGTATTCGCCAAGCGTGAGGTCATCCTCTCTGCTGGAGCAATTACCAGTCCACAGTTGCTGATGCTCTCTGGAATCGGACCCAAGGAGCATCTCGACCAGTTGAAGGTTGGTATTGTCCAATTGTCGGTAAAGTAAAATGATGATGTTTTGATTCGGAGGAGTTGATTTTTCGCAAAGTTGCCACAATCACCATCATTTACTCAAAAAAGAAGCTTCTGGCTGAATTGCAAATGAATTTTTTCGCAAATTTGTAACAAGCGACATCGTTTTCACAAAAATTGAAACTTCAGGTTGTATTGCGAATACCGAAATTAGGTTGAACTGAAAATAACTGCAATTACCAGCTGAGAGAACCACGCGCTTTATGGAAGGCTTGCGCGCAGGAAGGCTGCCGCAAATCAAAATCGCGACTGCTGCGCCAGCGGATGTGTAGGCCAGCGGATGTGTAGGCCAGCGGATGTGTAGGCCGAAACAAAAAATTGCAAGAGCATTTTCCAACATGTTTGCAGTTTTTGTTGCAAATTGCAACGCAAGAACCCGCACGCACGCATTTTTGCAAGTCAAACTGCGTCCACACGTTGCAGTTTTTGATGTAAATCAAAATTGATGTATAAATCAAAATCAAGTCAAAATTTGAAGCCTGATTTTCGCAAGCCCACACCATTATCGCTCATGTTATTCATGCTCACAACAGAAGTATCTACACTTTCAGCATTTTGTTTCATCTTGCCACTTGCTGCAATGCATAAGGTTTCGATTTTCTTAGAACGCCGTTTTGATCAAGCGAACTAGTGGGTACTTGATTAAATGTTGTTCCACATTTGCAGCGGCATGATTTCGGAGGCATTGTTATTTTTCTGTGACGTCACGCGGAGCTCAGTCTCCTGAGACAGGCTTGTCGGAGACTACAGGTAGATCTGTCACAACTCATAAGACATCGCAAGCCAAACTAAAGTGTTCAATGCGAAGAACTCTCTCAATCTCAATCACTATTTTTGGCCCATAAGTGTTCAAACCGATTTTTGAGGCATTCACGGGTTTTTTAGTAGGGAATTTGGCACTTCAAAATCTAAGAACTTTGAAAAGTAAATTACGAAGAAAGCAGTGCAATTGAAAACTATATAATGAAATACTTTGAAACTCGAAAAGTGTTCGCTTTTTCCTGATGGTTTTGCTGTTCTTCTCTTCCTTTCAAACTGACCACCATTCAGATTCCTCTAGTTGCCAATCTGCCGGTGGGCTACAACTTGCAAGACCACATCGGTGCATTCTCGGGGCCATATGTTGTATCTAAGAATGTCTTCAAGCCTATTATCAATTCAACGACGTTTCCTCTTGATGTTCACACAATAGTCACCGGAGGAAGAGGTTAGCGGAAGTTCTTTTTTTTAAATCAACAACCATTCCCTGATTTACATTGCAATTGTTACTTCTGACATTCTTTAGCTTCGTTATTGGCCTAGCGACGCTGCTTGACGCAGCGGGTAATCATATGCGTCGGTTCTGGTGGCAGGGGATGGCAGCCACCTGCCAAGAAATGAGCCCAGCGGTTCGATTGCCCCTCCCTGGCATGTGCGTTTGGTTCGCCTGCATGTTGCGAAATTTTACTCCACGTAACCGAATTGCACCCGACGTGCCTAAACTTCAAAATTTCTTCAGCCCAAGACCCCGCTAGGGGTTCTGCCCCTTGGAATCCGGCTTCGGCTCCGCTCCAGACCCCGGTTACCGGAAAAGGTACTGGGATATACCCCAGTTAGTGCTGAGGTCCGGCCCCAGACCTTCGACCAAGCTGTGCTCAGATCCCTTACTGGAAATGGCACCCTGAATAGCGTTCTCTGTATTTTAAAATGACTTTTTAATTCAGGGGCCATCTAATTTCAACAGGGCTTGGTTCAACTGCACTTCACACAAGTGTCATGATGTTTTGCGGTATCATTGATTCTAAATGGCGCCTGAGTTTTATTTTATTTTTTTTTTTTATTTGTAAAATCGTCACAAAATGGTCTGGTGACACGTCAGCAACTAAAAGAAGCGACAAAGGAAAAAGAAGAAATGGCGCAGATAAAAGACAACATAATGACAACTTCATGAAACAAAGGGAGCCAACATATTACGGCAGGGATAAATATGAGGAACTGGGTGGCAGAGAGTTCCAATCTCGGGCGGTCCGCGTTAAAAAGCCATTGAAATGTGGGGAAAAGGAGCAGAAAGGGATATGAACATGGAAGTGATGCTGACTGCGCCTGGGTTTGGAATTAATGAGGGCAAATGCTGAGGGGAGACTTATTAGGACCTTTGAATTGACGATATCATGAAAAAGCTGCAGTCGTCTATGAAGGCGTCTTGATGGTAGAGATGGTAATTTGAGTGTGCACATCATTTCTGTTACGCTACTGGTCCTATCAAAAATTTTGCAGAATAATGCGAGATGCGCGGCGTTGGATTCGATCTAACTGAACGATATGGGATACCTGGTACGGATCCCAGACTTCGCATGCGTACTCAAGGATTGGTAAGACGAGGGTGCGATATGCTTTGAGGCGAGATTCGCACGACGCATGCTTGAGGGTTCTGTTAATGAAGGCGAGCACACCGCTTGCCTTTCGACAGATTGCGTCGACGTGAGGACCCCAGGAAAAGTCAGGAGAAAAATGGACACCAAGATAAGTCACAGAGTCCGCCCGAGCAATGCCTCTGCCATCCAATTGGTAGTGCACATCAGGCAATATTGGATGAGTAGATCTGGCCCTGGAGAAGTTAATCCAATGAGATTTGGAGGGATTCGGGGTGAGGCCCCATTGGTGGCACCAATCTGTCACTTTATCATGGGAGTTAAAAATGAACTCCCATGTTTGAAGATTTTTGATGAGGAGTGCACAAAAACTTATTCGTGAATACCTCCCTGTGTGATATGGTTCTGACGGGCAACATCATATACTGACCCACGAAAGTGAATCACTTGGTCCAAACGGCTGTGGGGCGCACGAAAATCAAAATGACGTTTAAATTGCATGTGGACACTATGCTCACCTGGTTTTATCGAAACCCCTTGGAAACAATCTGCTATGCTTCCCGCATAAAGAGGCGTTGCAATCTTTTTACCCCTTGGAAACAATCTGCTATGCTTCCAGCATAAAGAGGCGTTGCAGTCTTTTTACCCCTTGGAAACAATCTGCTATGCTTCCAGCATAAAGAGGCGTTGCAGTCTTTTTACCCCGTGGAAACAAACTGCTATGCTTCCCGCATAAAGAGGCGTTGCAGTCTTTTTACCCCGTGGAAACAAACTGCTATGCTTCCCGCATAAAGAGGCGTTGCAGTCTTTTTACCCCGTGGAAACAATCTGCTATGCTTCCCGCATAAAGAGGCGTTGCAGTCTTTTTACCACTTCGAAACAATCTGCTATGCTTCCAGCACAAAGAGGCGTTGCAGTCTTTTTACCCTGTGGAAACAATCTGCTATGCTTCCCGCATAAAGAGGCGTTGCAGTCTTTTTACCACTTCGAAACAATCTGCTATGCTTCCAGCACAAAGAGGCGTTGCAGTCTTTTTACCCTGTGGAAACAATCTGCTATGCTTCCAGCATAAAGAGGCGTTGCGGTCTTTTTACCCCGTGGAAACAATCTGCTATGCAACTCACGTCAATGCCAGGAAATGATATTGCTTTCATGCAGTTTGCTTTGTCGAAACCCAAATGTTTGACTTCTCGAGTGCAACTTGGCAAAGAAATGCCGTGGCAGATTTTATTGTCCATTGCCAGCTGTGTCAGACAGATTTTCAAAAATCTGAAAACTGCCGTTTTTGAAGAAACTCACAGGGCCGTTTTCTCCATTGTGACCCACACAATCAATCGACAGTCAATTCAACTCAATCAATTGTCAATTCAGTGGGCAGAATTGAGTTGTTGCGAAAATTTCATTTCGATATTTCCAACGCTTCGCCTTTCTCATTGTTTCGAAAGATGCATCCGTTTGTTGAATTGAAGTTGGGTTTGAGTGGCAATACGGCTACGGATTCTTTTTTACCACAGACTATAGATTCACGTGGCTCCATGCCACCCCTCTCACTGTGCGACTGAACAGTCAATTCCACATTTTGATGCGTTCGTCGCAACAATGGAAAAACTATAGCAACAATGGAAAAACCACAAAAATGTGAAGTGCCGTCATGCCGTGCATAGAAATCGAATTTTCACTGCACAAATTTATTCATCGAATTGACTATCAAGTGGTGGATGAATCGAGTGACCATGAATGTTTACAGAGTCCGAAGTCCGTCAAAATTCTTCGAACATAGGAGAAATTCCAACGGACTGGCTTACACAGAGGTTATCCAATTTCTATAGGGCTTGATGCGTTTCACGCCTTACATGAATGTCATTAGTTTTGCAGCGTATGTTTCCATTAATTCTAAATGAGACACAAATGAACTCCGATGTTCGAAGGGTTTTGGCAAACCGTGTATTTTCGGTCGTTAAGTTGTATCCACGACTCTTCTTCCGCAGGTCCGTTGGACAGTATTTTCGGCATGGAAGCGATTGGCTTCTTTCACTCGAAGTACTCCAGAGAGGGAAGGTGGCCGGATTTTCAGATGCAATTCCAAGTCAGTGATTCAACGAGTCAGGACGAGGATCTGA
>JASGXE010013949.1:0-13040 GCA_030068105.1 Sinentomon sp. SZTP_YWyxl | reverse complement strand
AGTTAGAGAAGTTGTCACAACAAATGTGACCTCAGCTATCACCTCAATTCTTAATTTATCCATTTGCTAAAAATCGATTGCTTAATTTATGCGTATATGCTTAAACACCTCATAACAACATCATGTCGATCGATTATTGAATGTCTGAATGTCTTGCGCAAACAAATTCAGTTGTAGTGTTACAGATTGTATGTCGGCCATCTTGATATGGTTAAGGAAGCGTCTTCGATAATCGTTGTGATATTTTCGTTGGCCACAACGAAGGTAAGTGTTTAACGTATTTCAGAACATAGTGGCTTTTTTTTAAAACCATGTAAATCAAGCCACGGGTATACTTAAATTACGAAGAACCAAACCATGATTTCTAATTGTTCTGAGATTTCGCTGCATGGATAATCTGTTATTGGTCTCATAGATTATGCTGTCTGAATTGACATCTGGCAAAAGTTCTATTTGTACAGGCTACTCGAAATCCGACGATTCCATGCGCCTCCGGAAGAAAATACCTCCCGAATTGCACCACATCTTTTCAATCTACTTCAATAGAAGATGTAAAACTTTTGAAGATCCTTTAGCAAGTGTGACTTTGTTTTGATCGCAACACATCCTCGCGCTAAACGATCTTCATTATGCAACCATGACCATTCCCTCGAAAGCAAAGGAAGACACTAGAGCCACCGTATGTCAACTGCTCAAGAATGAGATGTGATCCAAAATTTCTTCACGAAAGACTCCTCTCAAAGACCAAATCTCCAAAAGGATACGAGCTTTGTAGATAACACCCACTTCAAATCAAAATTTCTCCAACCTGTCGCTGTTTTTGCTGCCAAAGGAGCTACACCCAAATCAGTTTTGGTGAAAATTATTTTGCAAAATCACAATCAGACTTGAAAGGCTGGTGCACGCGTCTGTGGATTCGCACACTCCCCAAAAAAGTGTAAACATTTTTGACACTTTTTACTAGTGGGATTCGCATGCGACGAAAACCGACCAATAAGTGTCCTTGGAAATTTTTGGGAATATCAGGAAAATCCATATATCGAGCAGAATTTACCAGAAAAGAAAAGAAACATAACCGAGACACTCCAAAAAGAGAACGCATGTGCATGAGAGCTCAACCAAGGTATGGAGAGTGGAGCTCCTCTGGAGCTCAGCTGCTTTGGATGCGAAGCTTGCTGTTAATCGAGATGCGCACTCCCTCTAGATGCGTCGCAATAATGCCGCAATACACCTTTTCCTCCCATGAAAACCCGACGTTCGTCCACTTCTCATTCAAATATCGGCAATTTTTTAAAAAGTTGTAAAAATTGGAAACAATTGGTAAAAATTCCACAAGGTAGTTGGACGAATGGAAAAAATCGCAGTCGAAGCTGAATTCTTCAAGACAGAAACGAAAAGATACATTGGTGAACACAAACTAGGGATTAAGCGAGGGTCTATCTGTGGCAGTAAAAAAGATAAAGCAACAAGCACAACAGTCTATCATGGTGCAGGAAATGCGGCTACGAAGCGATACAATTAGAGTAGAATCTCTCTGAAGGGATCGATAGTCAGATGTCGGTCCTACGCTGAACTGATTTTAAGCTGCTTACAAAAGAGTAAGTTCGGAACAATCAATGTCCTGAGCAATGCAATTGAACAAGAGATTAAGGCACCCCTGCGCTTATATTCAAGTGAAGGGAGTTCTAGACAATGTAACATGGATGTAACGCCAGTGTAGTTGCCACTACTTGCTGCCCATCGTTGAACATTTTCGAGGGATTGTATTTCCCATCTTTTATAAGGATTCCACACAGCACAAGCATGTTCCAAGATTGGAAGAACGAAGCTGACAAATGTCTGCCTTTTTGCAAGGGAGGATCATTTTTTCGATTTCTGAAAATGTATCCAATAGTCACAGCAGATTTCTTGACAACTTCACTGATGTTTGTGTCCCAACTTGGGCCAATTGAAAGAATAACCCCAATGAGAGTCGTGCATATGTTGCATACTCCATGACCAGTGAGATTTTGGCGGCTTTCGGGTTCTCCCAGGTTTCACGTCACTGCTGAACAATGATTCACAATTCGTTTTTTTTAATTCATAGCTTGTACTGGGATCGGTTCTTGAAAGCCATGGAGGGGAGACCCTGATCAGAGTTGCCCGCGACGATGGTGAGAATGGCCTCAGGAATTTGCTATTAATACTTTCTAAATTGTTTTTATTCTGGTTATGGCATTTCCTCGACTTGAATAGTTGGGTGCGTTAACCACGAAATCATTGTTCAGACACAATGTTGCCTCAAAAACTTGTTTTCTTTTTTATGCACCCCGTAGAATTTAAAACGCCAGATTACAACAAATTTTTCTTGAGGTGACATTTTTTTCACCTCTGAAAAAATCAGATGATCTTTAATTTCTGCAGCATGGCTTTTTTGCTAGAATCTGTACGTGTGCGTGAGATGCAATTCCGTCGCGTGGAAACTATGGAAAAAATAGGTTATGCTACATCAGTACTTGTCTTGTCCGCGATTTGAAACCTTTACTTTCTCCTTAGAGGCCGCATTTGTCGGCGTTCTCTCAATAATTACGAATAGCTTATATTTCAATCTTCTGGCCATCAGAGGCAGGTCAAGATGTTCATGATAAGCTGCCGGACTGTTTGCCGTATTTTCCAAGGCTCAACTCAATAGCCAATTCAACAGACGGTTACAACTTTCAATGAAACATTGGAAAAAACATAAGCATTTTGCATACAGTCTACTCGTAAATGCCTATATCTCAGCACAAATGCATCGCTTGAATCGGCTATTGAGTTGAACTTGGGAATCGCAACGGGGAACTTTGAGTCGCAACGGAGAATATACGGCCGTGTTCCCTTTTCTCACAGGACAAAGGACGGCATGCCGTAATAAGAATGCAGGTGACAGCACTCCGTACCGAACATATTTGTCACCGAGTGCCACCTGATAATTCTACATCTTTCCACGTGATGTTGCTCACGGAACAAACGTTTTTGACAATATTTCAGACGAGTCGATTCATCCATTTTGGGTGTCACCGATGGTAAGTAATTAGTTTAATTCATATTCCAACTTCACCAATATTTTCACAAGATTTTCAGAATGAGTGCAATATGTGACATCATCATCATCAACCGCCATCTGAGCTGACAGACATACGGCCGGTGGCTCGGCGAGCACCTGTGACAAAGCAGATCGCGCTCTAAATCATTTGGAGGGTATATATGATTGAGTATTGTTGTTTTCACCACAGTGGCAAAGTTGAGGAAAATGAGCACAATTACTCTTTTTCGTTCCCCTTGAGACTTTTTACGACTGAAATTCAATACATCGAATGCCATGCAGGAGTTAAAAATGACATCTTGTTAATGCGTTACATTCATGCCAGAGCCGTGGATTGCCGGGTAAGTATTCGAATTGTTTGTTTGATGCATGGACTTTCCAGACTTGCTGTCATGCAACTTCGAGAAAAAAACTGCGTGATAGAATTTTTCATCATTCATTGTAAACTGTGGCTTCTGCGGTTGTTGTCTCTTATTTTTCTTGTTTTTTTTTTTTAATTTTACAGGAAGGGAAATGTGCTCCGTTTCCAAAAGTAGACTACGCAATCTCATTGATTTCGGACCTCTGCAGAGAGGACCACTGGGCTTCGAGTAAGAGGCACATTTCCGTTACTTTCACCTCTGAGCTACCTTTTTCATTTAAGCCGCCGCTTTGGTTGCAAGCCTAGGCTCAGACAGACAGATTCCGTGATGGACGGAATGGGCGTCACAACATTTGGCTGATGAGAATATTTTGTCCTAAAACTGATGTACCAGAACGTTGTCATTATCCCATTTCTATCCTGGGGGATAAAAACATTTACCCATTAATAGCTGTATAGAGATAAAACTCGATTTTGGTTTCACCATCTAACAGAGTTGTCGAAATTCAAACTCTAATCCCTTCTGTTTATCAGATTTCAAGTTAAAGGACTCATAAAAGTTTACAATTATATCGTATAGCCAAAGGATCTGCTGTACAAAGATTGCATCTCATATAATGGCTTGCTGCATAAAGACACTGATTGCAAAAACTCAATTAAAGCAAACATTCACCTTTAAAAGTTGTCATTTGCTGGCAGATGCTTGGCTTTTCCCACAAATTTGGCCAATGAATAATACAGATCTGACCTATATTTACAATAAAAATCGATCGACTTTGTAAAGTCGATCGATTTTTATTGTAGACTTGTAGATTTGCAAAAGACATTTTTTCGCACGAAGCCCATGTACGACAATGTGACTGTAAATTTCCTTGACATTCAAAAACGCATACCTCCATTGAACGTTTACCTGCATGCACATGCGGAGTGGGAAATATATTGCCCCGTATTTTAAAGGAAAAAAATCTTCATAAATCTTTTCAAAATTTTTTTTTGCAAAACTCTTCAATGGCCTGTGGCATTTTGCATAGTTGGGAAATCTAAGTTTGCTGAGACATTTGCGAACGACAAAGAATACCTACGGTCGCTTTATCACTTCATTTAATTAAATGAGAAAAATTAACACCAATACTATCCGCAGCCAAAGTTAAAAGAGTGTTGTCCATTTTTCTTTCAGGCATGCCAGAGAATGGTGACACAAAATCCGACATCATGTTTGGCCCTCCGGTAAGCAAACATTGAAACGATTGAAATTCTCCTCAAAACGATTTAGTGCAAGTGCTGCAATGGGTGGATGTCTCGAGATTTTGTTAAAGCTTTTGGCACAATATCGGTTTCAGTAAAATAAGAATTGCATATAGCTTTATGGCTCATCTCGGGTTTTCCCGGCAAACACATAAAGTCCATCACTGTTGCTGCAGATCAATGTGAACAATTGGCATATTCCAATTTCGGCCGAATTTCCCAAGGGCAAGTCATTGGAAGCGATAGAAAACACCCACGTGGAAAAACGTTCACATGCACCGAAAAATATTCACGCAGGTTGAAATTTTTCTCCAGTCAAGTCTGCTTACCCTTGTTGTTATTCCGTCTGAGTTTCTGATCGCGCACCAAATATTGCATGCCGATTTATAAAATCACAGTTAAATGTTATACAAATCAAAGACTGCACCTCGATCGCATAGGTTTTGATGGTGAAGTTAGGCCCTTTATCAAAGTTGTGGTTTATCATCATCTCAGGATGTTGTTGAACTTTGGGCATGGGCATGAAATCACGGATTATTGTTATGGTGATTTGACAATTTAGTCTTGAAACCATTCCTTCCCCAAAATTTCCAAATTTATCAAAATGTTTAACTTCACTATCTATTCGGTATTTAGTACAAATTCTTTGAATTTTTCTATTGTTGCTACACACTGAAGGATTGAATTTTCCAACAAAGATTTGTTAATAAGTGAGTGGTATTTTCTTTTATTGCAGTGCTTCTACAAATGCATGATGATGCAAGCCGAAGTTGTAAGCTTTTATTCCATGGATTCAATTTTGTAATTGTTGCATTTCTTTGGATAATGCAAATTTATTCGAGTGCATTAGTCTGTCTCTATACGTTTGATTTTTGTGCAGAAAAAAAATCATTTTGTTTATATGCTCATTTCACTTTTAAGATATTGGGAATTTTTGTCTTGATGTCATGATATTTTCCGGATAGTTTCATCTTGATGCAGCTTCAAGCCCGAAATAAGAGCACGGAAGTCTTCTGTTCAAGCTGCAAAATGTTTTATCATTGTATGAAGTTGCAGCAGAAATTAACAACATCTGAAAGCATAGGCGTAAAGATTCCAGGGGAATAGAGGAACGTCCCTCCCGCAATATTTTTAAAATCATGAATTATGTCACCGAAACTATGTCGCGGCTCACAATTCAAGAGCCCAAAATTACGCGATGGTTATTTTCGGTGAGGAATTATTTACGCATCATAATCTGCTCCATTTCCAGATGGACTCGGAAGGAAAAATAACAAATTTTGCCGTCTTCAACGGGGTCGGTGAAATGGCTTTCCCTGGCCACAAGAAATACGAGGAAATTGTGTCGAAGGCCATCAAGGACTGCATTCCGGAATATCTTAAAGACGACAAACTCAGAGAGATAATGGAGGCAGCAAGAAAAAAGGAAGGTGGGCGAGTTGCAATTTGGCAGGCAATGAGACGATTTTAAACCGAAGTTAATGGAAATCGTCGTTTAAGATTCAAACCCGGTTTACATAACCATTGATCGAAACTCAGCCAAAGTTGTTACCTGCTTCAAATTCAAATTTCGTTGAAATTCGTTAATCTTCCTTTATGAGAAAGGAGAAATATTTAAGCGTCGATTGCGGGATTACAATTGTCGTTCAAGAATAATTTGCGGTGAAGTTTTCGGTGCCATGCAATTCTGGATTTATTTTGGCATTACATTTTCACAACCGGAATAAAATATTGCACATCTGCAACACATGGAGTTTCATGTGCTCTACGTGTGCATGAATTTTCGCGCCACACTTTACTAAAAATTGTACCACAATTTTTGGCCCCATCGCAAACATTAATGTGGAATCCTGTATGCTATGCAACCCGAGAGTAGATACGTGCGCACTAGATGCATAGCGCATAAATTTATTAGGCGCTCAAAGATATCGGATGACTTGGACTTTATCGGATGGAAACGTGTTGCTGGAAAAGGATTCCACATTGATGTTTACGAGGCCAAAAGCGATTTGCACGTCAAGATAAAAAGATAAAACAGATTTGTTTCGTGCATGGGATTTAGCCGACGCTTCAACTCGCAGAAAACAAAGACACTGAAATCAGACTCCATGGCCTGATGGACACAACCTCAATTACCTAACTTTTCTTTACAAGAACATATTCCCAGTCGGCCGGCATAAAAAGATATAAATTGCTGAGAGAAAGAATATGCGCTGAGATTTTGATTTCTGCGTCCGCGGCGGGTTGATGCGTGAAACGTATCATGTGCGTATAACCTTGCATTTTTTTTTCACTCCTAATTTCTCCAAGGGCATGATGACGATAGCACTTGCCACGAGTCAGGTCTTTTCATGGGATGCATAACGAAAAAGATATACGAGGTAAGCCCTCCGTGAATGATAGAACAATGTTCGAACAATATCGCATCACGTTTATGGATGAAGTATAAACGGGCAAAGGTCTACCCACACAATTTCCACTTGCTCACAATATGAACTTTACAAAACCGCTCTTGGGATTCTGTCAACAGGCGATTTTTGGACATCTTTCAATTCGATAATGTTCACGCAAGTATCAGAAATTTGAGGATTTTCTATGCCAACGTTAACAGCGATTGGGGTCTATGATGTGTTCATGTGGCTTATGATTGGCAATTCATTCTTTTTTTTGTATTTTAGCCAAGGGTTAGCAATTAGCATTTGAAATCGAAGCAATTTTTTCTACTCTCGATTTCAGTATCTTCTCTTACCACTTTCTCTCAGATGACATGGGCGATCTTTACCCTTTTCTTTCAGAGCAATATTATTCGTATTCTAATCGCTATTGTTATATCGTGCCATTCTTTTCTTTCCAGACTTGCCCTTCGGCGTAATGATGGACGGATAACCATAAACTGGACCGACCGTAAATGGACCGACGATCGAAACCTTTACTCTGGCAACATGAAATTAACTAAAACCTTCTAATCTTCCTAATTTACAGCGAGCGCGAATTGAAAATAAATGTGAAAACATGACACTGTTATTTTTATTCTATGCATCGAAAATTGTGGAGAATCATTTTGTTGGCCTCCAACGTGCTGCGGCGTTTTGTTACATGAGCTCCAATACAAAACTGGGGCTCTGTTCAACACAAAACAGCGCAACAAGCTCTTTTTGGGTATCTCCAACAAACACTGAGATGTAATAAGCTTGCATGATGCGCGGGACCTTCTTTTATGATAAACTTGGGGATTTTGACAATGCATCTGGCTGGTGTGCTGGCATTTATTTCAAATTATTTCTCAAATTATTTCTCAAATTATTTCAAATTATTTCTCCCACGAGGTTTTGTACCCCTAACCTTCGACGAACTGTTTGCCCCGAACTGCTCCCCTTACTGTAACATTTAGACAGATCCTTTTTATCCCCAACTGTTTTTATCTCTGACCACAACTGTACCAGCTAGGGTTAGAAGCTGTTTACCCCAAACTGCAACAGTTTGATTTTGAGGCTGTTACCCCTAACTCTTCACCCAACTGTAAAGATAGAGGCTCTTTAGGTAACTGTAAAAGTTAGAGAGGCTATTTTCCTCTATCTGTTCCCATAACTGTAACAGTTAGGGTTGGAGAATGTTTAGCCTTTACTGTTCAACTAACTGTACAGTTAAGGATCAGAGGCTGTTTACCGCTAACTGATCCCACTACATCTAAATCCTAAAATAACATTGTGAGGCGGCACAAAATTTAGGTACTTTAATTGGATTTAACAATATCAACAGTATCACTCCTTGATGATTTTAGGTGCTGATTTTCAAATCGTTAGTTATTTTCAAATTTACAAAATAGGAAATTAGCACAGAATTGTTCTCAAAGTGATCTCAGTGCGATTCGGAGATTCTTCCCATGCATTTTCTTACCTATTTTGATCACAGGTCGGCTCATGATTGGGGACGTATACACAATACAGGAAGAGATTGAAAAGGTGGTTATCTGAGGCCAGAGATGAACCTTGAGGAGGCATTTACTAGCATAGGATGCGGTGAACTGAGTCTTTATACTGGCATGTTTTCCCCCAGCTAAATCGGGGTTGCGAGTCGATAAAAGCTCACCACCACAGTGGATCTGTTGCAGGATGCTGACCTCAGCCCACTCAAACCCGGTACCGAGTGCAGACTAGCAGCAGATAGCTCTAACCTGGTACCTATAGCCAAGGCAGAGAACTGAATTCAATGGTATGAAAGGTGCTTTCACTCTAAGTTGGCGCCGCGCCGAAATTCGTTCAGGGATGCCCAATTTGAAAATGGTACAGATTTGAAATTATGAAATGTGACGAAAAAAAGATATTATTCGCAACTGTTGCAGTTCAGGGTATGAGTACCGCTTCAAGGAGTCAGATACTGAACTAAAAGTTGTTCATCCACATTATCCAATGCAGATGCCAACTCAGAGTGAAAGGATGCTCAAAGTGGAAGAACATACTTCGTCCTTTTTTAATGACAGACGTTCCTTCCGCATTCCCCCGGTGCCTCCGAGAATACAAGCCGGCTCACGGCGGCCATTTTGGGCTGTGACAACAGTGGACGAGAAAACGGGAAAATACAACATTTGGGGCGCTGTGCTCTGCCCACGTAAAGTTACATTTCTCTTGAGCTGGTGGATGGATTTTGATGAAATTTATTGCGTTGAAAAGCTGAAAAATAGGCAATTTCAGACTTTGAGATATTCCAAAACTTTCCTCGCTATGGCGAAATCATCCTTGGACCGTAAGTGTTTAAGGAGAACATTGTTACAAAAGTTCGGGTTCCTGTCTTGCTATTGCGTAGATTGCGCGATTTTTTCTCCCACAACTGCAAATTGACCTGTAATCAAAATTTTGGCATCAAAATAACAACAAAAACAGACTGTTCTCGGAGGCACCGATCTGCCCCAGCATCCACCATTTCGATCTGTTCCCATTGCAATGTGTATAGCCGCCTTTGAGCCGCCTTTGATCCAAACGCAAGGTCCTCTGCAAAGGTGCAAAACAAATGCATTTTGACTTTAATATCCGCATCATGAGAATGACATCATCTCATTCACAAAAAGAAAAAAATCGGTAAAAGGAAAGGACAATTGAAGGTCAGTGAAGAATGCAGCATTGTCCTGTGATTGTGATCACAACAGATCATAATATCCGGCCCGGGCCTTTTCTTGACAATAGGGTCAATGCATAGGAGACTTCAGAATATTCTGGTCCACATTAATCTTCGCATGGTTTCTGAAAGAAAACAAAAAACACGGAAATATACGCACTTATTTGAAAACAGTTGTAGAAAATCAAGATATTGTCGTTAGATTTGCACAGTGAAAAGAAAGGAAAGAAAAGCTATGACATTTGTTTCCTATTTTGGTCAACTGAGACGAAATGGCCCGAATAACGTTGAGGGTATTCAAACATAAATTTTTGAGAATTCGATGCGATTACAAAAGGAAATATACGTATTTGTTCTGCTGAGGGATTTTTACGTGATTGTATTCTCAAGTCGGGCTTGCATGTCTTCATCTCTAATTAAAGCGAGATTACTTAATAATCTCTTAATCTTATCGTTAACAAAATACTTATCTCTCATCTCAAAATAGATACCTTGTTTGGGATGAAACCAGAAATATACAGCACTTACAATTGGCATCTTTTTGTAAACGCAGAGTGCAAATTCTCCATACGGCTTGCAACTCTCTGCACCTGAAGCACCTGGAATTAAAGAATGAAGGAAATATGTGAAAAATATGTGAAAAATATGTGAAAAATATGTGAAACGTATTGATCAGCCGTCACAAATGCATGGTGGTCACAGACGGAAAAAACACACGATCTCTCTAAAGACCCCTGCGCTGCTCCAATCTACAAATCTACGAAAGCGGATGCAAAAAGAGTTTGAGCACCCAAATTTCCTTCAGCTGGATTAATTGCAGCGAAAGGGCTCAGCCTAAAAATGTTGGATAATTTTCAAACGAAGCGTCGAGATACCAGAATTTTGGTTGGAAATTGTCAAATTTTAAATCTTCGGCAAACTTTAAAATTGCTAAAAAATAGACCTACATTCATTTTCAAACCTTGCCACGCAATGAACAGAATCCTGAAGAGTAGGTACCTTTGTTTTCAATCAGAATAATTGAAAACTGGTCGATAGATATCTGCTTCGAAATTTGGTCAGTGCAGATGTTTAGGTTTTTCCAACGATTGAAGGCATCTTTGCATGTCTTGTTTATTCTTGTGTGTTGCCCTTGACAACCGACGAAGCAAAATGTTCTTGGGATTAAATATTCAAAACTGCATTTCCTAATTAAATCGTTTGCGCTCGAAACTTTATATAGGAATAGAAAGTGAAATGTGGGTATATCCACAGCGTATTTCAAAAGTCTCACAACCCCAGATTGCAGTTTCGTGGCAATTGCGGGAACTCGGATACCGCGCTTCTTATATTTCACATGGTGCAATGCTTGCGGTGTGAGTGGATGTGACAACACATTTTGGATGTGAAAAGTGAGGAAATAGGAAATAGCAACTAATGAATAGACAGCATTACCACCCAAATAGCAGGGGTGGTCAACTGACGAAGTGTTCTTCTCTCCTCCGCAATTTTCCGTCTTAAACCTTCATCGAATTTTTCTAAAAGTTTACAGAGGCGGTCGATTCCGCATGCTCTTCTGACATTAAGGTTTTCTTGCCTAAAGTTTCATTTTCGATAACTAAACCTATGGATGTGGTAGATCCGTTTTCTTTATAGGGATACAAAATCACAAGGAGAGAGCGCAGTGACAAAAATGTATTAAAGACAGGAAGCTATATCATTCTGTTATCGGGCACTATTTTTCGGTCCATTTCTTTTGTGGTGCTCCTGCAAGGATAACCTTGAAAGATCGGTGCTTTCATTTTAGGCGTCTTCCGTTTCCTGCGCTTTATATCCACACAACACAGCGATAATCCATCCTCGTTGTCCAAAAACACACAGGTTTTATTTCTTTTCTGTACAGCACATTAAGATTACTGTGAAGCAAAAAATTGGTAAAACATTCCATTCAGCGTCTGCTTTTGGATTTATTTGTTTCGGGCATGCATAGTTCGCTTGTTGCCTTTCCTTTCTTAACCTTAATTAAACCAAAACCCACTTCCGTCAACATCGACATTGATTGCATGCCAACTGCTTAGGTCCGCCCATTAGTTCATGTCAACTTGCGGGTTCGTGTCTGCTTAATTGGGCCAACAAACGTCACCGAAATTGGCTGGTTATTGTAGGGTTAACCAAAGTAATTACCGGCAGAATCAAATTTCACAGAGTCGAAGCACTGTTGGTGGAATTTATCATAATCGGCCAAACGTGGATCCTCCTTCATCTCGTCCTTTGCCTCCTTCAGAATCTCATCCTTGAGTGGCTTTCCATCGCTGGAGGTCTGTTTTGGTAGAGAAGATATATTGTGTGCAAGGTTTTTGCAGGGTTTTGTTGAATGTGCGGCAAACTCGTCAAAAAAATAACAGTGACTGAATGCTTTTACATACGATTTAAAAAACTTTTTCAATGGTGAAATGCGGGCCAATAAAAGCTTATTCGATAATGAAATGCGGGCCAATAACAACTTATTCAATGATGAAATGCGGACCATTAAAACTTATTCAATGATGAAATGCGGACCAATATAGAAGCTTTTTCAATGATGAAATGCGGACCAATAAAAACTTATTCACTGATTAAAATGCAGGCCGATAAAAACTTATTAAATGCTGAAATGCGGGCCGATAAAAACTTATTGAATGGTGAAATGCGGACCAACACGTAAAAAATTATTCGATGATGAAATCCGGGCTGATAAAAACGCATTCAGTAATGAATGCGAACCGATAAACACTTATTCAATGGTGAAATGAGAGGCGATAAAAATTTATTCAATGATGAAATACTGGCCGATAAAAACTTATTCAATGCTGAATTACGGGCCGACATCCCATCTCTGACACAGCGATCGAAAGTTCATGGAAATGTACAGTCGCAGAAACAATAATGTTCAGAAATGGTTTTACGGGTATCTTGCTTCCACCAATGGATATTGTGCCTTCGGCCCATACAACCCATGATGGGTACGTTTGTGTTTCTGGCATGTAAATGCACATCTGATAGGTTCCTTGAGCGTAGAATTGATTAATCCGCAGTATGCCAGGTTCTATAGAGTGTCCCCAACTGAAGAAAACATTCTGATTAGCTCATATGGGCCCCATATGGGACCCAAAAATAATTTCATGTTCAGACTGAATCAAAACTCGCCTTCGCCTATTTCGGCCTTGTCATGGGTCTACAGGTATGTATTTCATTCTTGAGCATACCCAAAATTCGTTTCTGCATGTGAAAAAATGCAGG
>JASGXE010013948.1:0-12335 GCA_030068105.1 Sinentomon sp. SZTP_YWyxl | reverse complement strand
CGTGGAGGAGGGGATCTTGTTTTCTTGCAGAAAAATTTATGAAAAATTTATGAAAGTTCTGAAATGTTATGATGCCGTTTCGAGAACTCGATTTTTTGAAGTTGAAAACCTTTTCAGACACAAACTCCAGCTTTTGGGGAACTCCCGACTCCTGAGTCTATACCAGGGGGTTTGACCCGCAGCCTCACTGGGGATGCCCAATCTGGACATTGATGGCCCACGGCACCCATCAGTGCACAAAATCCCAAGTTCGGTTCAAATCCCCGAGGAGAAATTTGACAAAAAGGGTTCTCAGGTGATAAAAAAAAAAAGGGAAAGAGAACTGTGCGCAAAAAAAAATTTGTGAGAAAAACGTGCTAGAAATATTAAAGTTTCCGCAAAAAGAGTGGGAAACAACTTGACAGGCAAAAAACAATTACCGGCCAACTTTACGAACAGAGCACACAGATTGTGCAGGAAAAACATCAAGATGAATTATTCGTAAACCTGACTAATCGGAGAAGCCTAGTTAGGTCAGTTGAAGATTTTGTGTCTTTCGTCCGGGCATAGAGTTCGAAACCAGATTTCTGTAGTCCACTTGAGGCTGTTTTTGCCAATTTCAGGGCCCTGTTCTTGACCATTTATATTGGAAACAATCTTTTTCGCCAAGAATTTTCTGCTGATTGGCCAAATTTGTTTTGCAAGTCTTTAGTAAAGCATTGGAATTGGAATCCCTGATGACAGTTGCAATTAACACTGTCACTTCGCTCACCATTAGCTACCACTTAGCCAAGATGTGACTCAGCTACCGCTTATTGTTGGTGCAATGCTTTGTGACTAGCACTTAGCTGTCACTTCGCTATCATTTAGCCAAGTGTTAGTTTTAGTGCAAGCTTCTGTCGTTTTTGCGCATTCGGCCGTGAGAGTGCAAGAGCAAGAGTACACTACTCGTAGGTACATAGGTACTAACCCAGCTTCACTTCAGCATTGTCTGTGAGCAGCACATTCTGTCCCTTTATGTCCCTGTGAATGACCTTATTGGCATGCAGATGACTGAGACCACGGAGGATTTCTCTACAGATATAGGCTATCCATTCCTCCTTCAAACTCTGACCCTTGGTAGCTATGGACGAGAAGAGAGAGGAGGAAGAGGAGATGACAATAATTAATGTGGCAAGGCAACAGCATCAGTGGAAATATTTTATTGTTTATCATGACACGAACGAAGCAATGACCGAGTGGAATCAAGTGCTGAAAAGTGAAAATGCTATTGACACAATGTTGCTGCCCAATAGTTACCAACCTATTTCACAGGACCTCAACGGGATGAAACAACAGGGCAACATTCGATAACACAAAAAAAAAAGTTCAAATGAGGAGATTGTGTGCATTGCGTTAGTTACTCTACTTATGTAGGTACCTGTTGTTTTTCCAAATTTCCCCAAGAAGTAGTTGTAGAATTTTGATTCTCAGCATTGAAAATACAACAGCCAAGCCCACCCTCACTGTGGTTTTCCATTTTAAAAAGTGGTCTTGGACCATTTTTGCTCGTATTATTGCAATGTCAAATTATGATTCTTGCCTGATACAAAAGGTGATTTGGTAAAATTGGCAATGATTGAATAACCCAGTTTCTTGTCACTCCACTTAACTTTGTATTTCCACTCTTCACTCCACTTGGTTGTTGGATTGAATTTGGCTTACGACCAACGTGATTGATTCCGTCTGCAGATGGGACCAGACGGTACCTAAATGGTTTTGCCAGCAGATGGGACTGCAATGGTTTCGCAAGTGGTTGCAGTTCGGAATACCTGCCGACATCTGAAAAAAGCTGAACTGGACGAGTTTTCACACACGCTCAAGTGGCCAAAATAGGATAGGAAGTTGAGGACGATGTGGGCAGGGTAGGATAGGTTAGATAGGTGTGTTAGGACAGGTTAGGTTGGGTTAGGTCAGGTTAGGTTTGGTTTAGTTAGCTTTTAGTATATCAGAGAGCAATGGTGATAACTCGTTCAGTTCAATGTCGGCAGGTATTCCGAACTGTTACCTCGCAAGTAAGCCAGATTCAATACATGTGGAGTGTAGTGGAAATCGTCAAAATCATCTAGGGTAAGAAAGATTTCAAGTTGAACAGTTCTCGGATCCAAGTTTCCACCCGTCCTTCCCTCCCTCTGTAGATCTCCACAATTACACTGACTGGGTGGTGGTTTTCTTGTCCACCCACTCTGTGATGTCAAGTTGCAAAAATATCCTACACAGAAATCAAGTAGGTACCTATGAAAAATGCTGAAACCAATTTTCTTGAGAGATTAAAATGAGAGAAGAACAAACGTTTTGTTCGTTTTATCCTGTAGTATGAGCTTTTTTAAACAACATTTATGAACCTGCCTACCTTACGAGGGTAGAGATGGACCTGAGAAGAGAAGAGGTTGGTACATAGTTATCTAAAGCAAGAAAAGTACCCAGGTGTTTGGTAGGATATAACTCACATTTGACCAGATCAGTGACTGATCCAGCACCACAGTACTCCATAACCAACTGAAAGGAAGAGAGATAGAGAGGGGTGACAATTATTGTAACAAAAACCATGCATGAAAACAAAGAACGAGTTATACAGAAATGGTAATTTTATCTGTTTTTATTTGTTCAGATAGCTTAAAACAAATTGAACCACAACTTGAGATGGTCAATATTTGCAGGTTGCAAGCAGACCTCTGGCAGGATGACAGCAGGTCAAAAATTATAACAAAAAAAATTCCCAACTCGACTGTTGGCTGAAACAGACGCGTGAAGGCAAAGAATCAATTCACCTTCATTGGCAGCAATAAATCAGGGGAACGAGTGGTTTAGTGCTTTGTTATGAATCATAGAATTTAGTGAATTTCATAGCATTAGTTCTTAGCTAAATTTCATAGAATTTAGAAAATTATGGAGTTAGACTTCTAATCAAAGGCCAAGTACAAATCACAGTCCCATTTTTTTTTTGCATTTGATTGTTCATTGAATTTGTAGACCAAGCTGTAAAAATTCAACTACATTTTTAAAATTACAGCACATGGTTGAGATTGACTTATAGTGAAACCTTCCTTTTGTTACGAGATGTACGACGTTTCGCCCCCGCCAATGTGGGGCTTCTTCGGGTGACACCTTCAAGAGCGCAACTTCTGAGCTTGAGGAAGCACCACCACATTGGTGGGGGCGAAATGTTGCACATCTCAAACGAACGGTTTGGCTCTAAGTCAATTTCAATTATGTTCTGAAATTTGCCTGTTCGTGTTGTACACGCTGAAATAGTTTTAAAATGTGGATTTGTAACAGGCTGGAAGAGAAATTTTTTAAAACTTGTTGGTGTTGTTTTCTCAATGTAGAATACTGTTTACTTGCTGCCGAGAACAGGCTTTTTCTTCCTGGAGGAGCAACATTTTTGTGTGTTTTTTGAAGCTGCTAAAATGCACCTTTCATAGTCACCAAGGTTATTTTTAATCAAAATTTGCAGTAAATCATTTTTGGTGCCATACGAAAGGGTAGAAACCTTAGGGGTGGGTGCCTTTCTCGCAGGTTGACCCTGTACTTACAACAGAAAATTTTTGAGTTACAGGTCACTTTGTTGACCAGGATCACTTAAGTAAGAAATATTTTCCAAAGCGAACATATCTATCTATGTGATGTGGCATGATTTCACACATTGCGTTCAAATTTAAGGAAAACTTCGTGAACACGTCACATGTTCGACCACATTTCTTCAACTTTCCTATTAAGTGAAAATAGTCAGGATTGGTCAGAAACTTAGATGTTTAGAGCTCAGATGCGATGTTTACAGCTTACAGCGATGTTTACAGCTTCGATGTTTATAGCGATTTTACAATGGGTGTTCCCAGCTGATGATTGAAACAGATCGAAATACTCTTGACTCTAAATCTCTACACATCAAAGTGGTGAGGTGTCACTCTATATGTAATTGGGCCGAGCATAACAAAGCTACACAAGACGAGGACTGCATATTTATTTTGGGATACTCGTCTGCAACTAATAATTCTGGATCTGCAACTAATAATTCTAAAACAGTATGGCTACGGAATGTTATGCACAGCACCACCAAGCTGCAAACATCATCATAAATTTCAGCACTACTGTAGCATTTATACAAGGAGAGAGTTGCCAAAAAGGAGACCCAGCCGACCAGAGTAAATAGGCAACTCTGTCTGAGAGGGGAGTCTTACTTATCATCAATCACTTACCCACAGTTGGTCATCCTTGCCTGGTGGACTCTTCCGAATGAAAGCACCATAGTAGGTGGCAATGTTGCGATGATGAGAGAACTAAGATGACAGGTAGAAATGATAATAAAATAAAGAATACTGACGAATTGACAAGTAGAGAATAGTCTAAGAAGAGAATGAGAAGCTGGAATTTACAGGGTATTTGTGGGGTGTGGTGTGTCGTTATCAGTGTTTGACATAGGCCCTACCTGCCTCAAGAGGCTCATCGCAGCTTCTTTCAAACGTCATTCATACATCTTTTTTTTGAGGTACCGACAACTTTTCATGAGGTAGGCCCCTACAAATCACTCTTGTGAAACGTTTTACAAATTTTCGGAGAGAGTTGATTTTTTCCACATTTCAATGGATTTGTGGAGTGTTTTAATGATCTTTGCCACGTTTTCTAACTCCATAAACTCACTCCTGCATGCACGGGAAGGTGTGCTAGGACACAGGTTTGCACATAGAGACAACACAGTCGTGTTTCCACTGGACAAAGCATACAAGTGCGTATTGGTACCACCCCTCTTCAGAGGCTATTTTAGGGTGGGGGAGAATAAACAGAAATAAACTGATGTAGACTCCAATTTCATTTCCAAACAAAACAAGCCAATAATGGAAAGCGTGTGCTGTCTGCCTGTGATGTGTGACAACAAACAAACCTCAAATGACTGACATCAACAAACAATATTGTGATTTCTTTCTTGGCAAGATGAGAATTCTGGGCCAAAACTTGTGACATTAATCATTTCTCAACAGGAAAGCAAATAGGGAATACAACCAGACGAGAACAGACCAACGTTGTTCTCCCGCCACTGGTTGGTGTGTCCTGTGCTGTGTCAGTGTCTGGAGTAGATTGGTAAACAAAAGAAATTTTTGTATCCTAGCCAATGTCAATGACATCGTCAAGTTCAGAATTTATCCTCATTTGAGTGTGGGTGACTCACGAAATTCACCATTTTTGACTCTTTTTCTTGTTTCAATGTTCTGTACTAAATTTGGTTTCTAAAAAGAAAGGGAATCCTCATCCCCGTAAGTGATTCCCACTTCGTGACGTCTGCATGTTTATTGCTTGCTAGCCACTTGTCGGATGAAGCAGTTTCAAAATGTTCATGCAGAGTAGAGTAGAGCAGACGATAGAACATACCTTTTTCAGGACATTGATCTCTAATTTTATCTCCTCCTCTTCATCCTGAATGAAATGAAAAACAAAAGTGAAAACAGATAAACAAAAAGTAGGCCTGATAAGTACACAAACGTGATAACATTATCAAGTTCAATGTTGGTATGTAGGCAGGTAGGGTAGGTGGGCCAAATCGAACACTGGTATCTCTATGTGGTTCAAGAGAAAAGAAAACATCAAACAACAACTGTTAAGAGCCTCCTTCCTGAACGTGAATGTGCTGAAAACTAAGACAAAAAGAAAGAGACAAAGAAAGTAAAAAAATTCCGATAGGGGACAGAAGAACGCAATTAGAAACTCGCATCTTTCACAGATGATCATCTCTCCCATGTGAAATATTCTCATCTCTCACACATCTCTAATCAGATGATCAGTTGCGGGGACAACAAATGGATTGAAAACAACTAGGTACCTACCTACCTAACTCTCCCAGTTCTGGAATCCCAGTGAGTGTGTGCCGAGCCCAACCTACGAAAAAAGGAAGTCGAAAATACAATGACATTGCTTGATTTGATTGGAATCAGAAAAATACAGGATTTAAATAGGTAAACAGATAGGTTAAGTACCTAATGTATATGTCAATAAAACAGAATGATGAAAATGTGACCAACCTCCGTGACATCCATGACCTTGATTGCAGCAAGCTGACCTGTTTTTGTATGTCGACCCTGAAATAGGAGGAAACACACATAGGTACATCAAAACATAACATTGTACCTTTGACCTTACTTGTGCAATGCAAATAGGGCCTAGGCAATTATTGAAAAATCCAAAAGGACTATTGTGGTTAGGTACATGAAAGCATCACAAATGCCAATCATTTGATTCAGAGGCATTTCATGCAAAAACAGCATGCCAAAAAAGACTTTTTTCAAATGAACCATTCACGTTTCTTGCCTATGAATCTGTTTTGGAGTTTTGCACATGAAAGTGTTGGGTGCAGAAATTTTGCAAGTTCAGTCACTTTGTTACAACTGCTTGGTTGTGTGCTGAAATTGCATGTTGCTTGGTTTGATTTCCCTCAATGCATTTGGAGAACTTTAGGCATGAACCTTTTGTGGCACTTTTATCAACCATACCAAAGCAATGCTCGTTTGTTAAGAAGTGGATAGAAAAAATGCCTGACTCCTATTGCCTGACATGGGATGGTTTCTCATTCCATTTTGTTATCTTGTCTTATTTGGGGAAAATTGGGAAATTTTATCGCCACACCAACATGCTTTTGAGGCTGGATATTCTAGTGAGACACAGGTTGATTGGTTATTTTCAGATGATTTCAGATTTCCTGGATATAAGGGTGGTCAGATTGATGCAGTCTGATTGTTGACTTTAAATAGCTTTTGATTTGGTGGGATGGGGGTGATGATTGATGAGACTGGGAATGATGATTCTCACGCACCATCTCCCTCTCCGATGCATTACCTTGCAAACGTACAAAATTGAAGATGAGTACGAAAGTGCATATCACCAAATGTGCAAATGAAGCACAAAGAGAAAAAAATGTTATTTTCTCAAGCACAAAATTTCGGGCTGTTGTTGCCTGAGCTGGGGAACTTTTCATTATCTACCATTTCCATTGGTGAATGAATGGATTTTTGCAAGGTGTTTAAAATGTTCAAGTATCAATCAAGGTAAGAGGAGCAGAAAGACATGCAAGCACTGCTCACAAAAAATGGCCATGTCCAATTCTTCATTTGCCATGGTAACGGGCCCAGCAGTGTCAATGCACATTAGGACCCGTACTTATCACAGAAATCCTGCCCCAATGAGCAAGCACCATCACAATTGGCATGGACTAAATTTTCTTATTGCTTTGAGGCACAGCATAGGCCAATACACTAACGGTGGAGAGAAGTTGTTCAGGTATAGCGATTTGTTGCGGCAGAAATTGCGAAATAAACTAAACCGGAGAGATCCTCTTCGGAATGAGTCGAGGTAACGGCATAAATTTATATCGGAGCATGGATTTCTGCTGCAACATAATTTAGTCCGGATACTTAAAAACCGGAGAGATCCTCTCCGAAATAATTTGTGTCGAGGCAGAAAACCATCGATTTTCAGTCGATTTGATACTTCAACTTTTATTCCATGGCGGGTGACGGTTTAAGTGAGGTATAAAGGTTTGATGACGACGAAAAGTCCAAATTTTCAAGCAAGTAAACTTCAATAAAATCTCCAAGATTGCTCATTTTCGGTCACAGGCGAATTCTGAATGAACTCGGATCATCAGGTAAGGTTTCTCACGTTCGCCATCTTGCCGGTTCGCTCGCTGGGACGGCAGCAAATGTGAGAGTCCTCGGTTCAATGAAGTGAACATGCAAAGTTGAATAAGCAGCGGGTTAGCTGTTGGTTCGGTGCGAGCGAATCCAAGCAGCAGGACTTGTCACGAGTGATCTCCTCACCGGGTCGAAATATCCTTGGAATGCCGTTGCGTGAGGTTTCCCCTCCCTCCTTGATGCAGAATGAGATTAATCGTCCTCTTGCCGGCTGTGCCCGAAGCCCACGCAACGAATTTGCTGTGCTGACCTCTCAGCTACGGTTGCATCTGGGGCCTGTTTTGAATGCACAAATTATCGAGACGTGCGCCTGGCAACACAATGAGCAATTTTGTTTATCAAAACCAGGTAGGTGGGGGTCCTGCGGTACCCACACAGCTGACAGCAGGTCAGATGGGTCTATGACACAAGGAAGACGGAATGTCAATTCAATCCGACACTGCAGCCTGCATAAAAGAAGTCCAAACCTTTCAACTCAATGGTCATTTCCCATGCCTCATGGATACAGGGTGTCAGCTTGCTGGAAAAATGTGACCTACATGGAATTGAAACGATGGAGGGAATTGTTGAGAACTCATGGAATTTCTCACCGATTTTGGCAAAAAATTCGGAAAGTGCTTTTCCATCCAATTGTGCCAACTGGTAAAACAGAAACTGTAAATGTGTAAAAATGGCTGGTGGGGTAATAAAATTTTTCAAAGGAATTGAAAATGTCTGACGAACGCGCATATATGCCAGGTTTAGATTTCCACGCAACCGGCAAGATGCACATGTTCGGTGGAATCTGTATTCGCCAAAATGTGCCCTTCGATTCGAAACATTGGTTGCGCAACCTGATCCTGTTTAGCATGAGTTTTCGAAATCCGAAAAGTTAAGAAGGGTCTTTGCCCGACATATTCTCACTCGGAAGGAGGTGCCACTCCTTCATTCTGAAAATGGCTGCAAATTCCATTATCGGTTCTTGAAACTTGACCAGTGTTTGCTCCAAATTGTTTGAACATATATTGTGCTCTACACTGGCTTCCTATCTAGAAGTAAATGATTATCTCATTGAAGATCAATTTGGCTTCCGCAAGGGAAGATCCTGTGAAATGCAGTTAGCGAGGGTGTTCCAAGAGATTTCTAGAGCCGCTGACTCGAGCCTCGATGTCGATCTGATATTTCTTGATTTCTCGAAAGCCTTGATAGGGTACCCCACCAGCGACTCCTCTCGAAATTGGCAGCACTCGGGGTAGGTGGCAGATTTCTAGACGTCTTGCGGTCTTTCTTGACCTCTCGGCAGCAATCAGTTGTACTAGAGGTGTGTCTTCCGACGTTATTCCCGTAACGTCTGGCGTTCCTCAAGGAAGTGTACTTGGTCCAATTTTATTTCTTGTCTCATCAACGACCTTGCTTCGAAACTGTCCTGTAGTGTGCGTTTATTTGCCGATGATTGTCTAATTTACAAAATCGTCCGTGAGGCTGGAGACAGAGAACTATTGCAGTCGGATCTCAGGCAAATCGAATCTTGGTGTAAAACAACCAGATGCAGCTAAATTTTGACAAGTGTGCCCTCCTTCCAGTCACATCAAAGTTGCCTCATGTTCAGTTCCAGTACACTCTGAGTTCTGGTGTCTTAAATTCCGTGAACGAATACAAATATCTCGGCTTGACCTTTTCAAGAAACTTGAGCTGGGGTAAGCATGTTTCCTCAGTTATTAGCAAGGCTAATCGTATGCTGTACCTAGTGAGGAGGACTCTAAAGCATGGAACGAGCGACACCAAATCCGCCGCATATTTTTCCCTTGTTAGACCACTTCTCGAGTATTCTTCGGCTGTTTGGGACCCTTTTAAGCTGTGCGAAGTTGAAGCCGTAGAAGCCATCCAGAGGAAAGCGGCGAGATTTGTAACTAATCGATTTGCAAGATTTGATAGCCCCTCCGCTATGATTAAAGACCTAGGATGGTGTTCTCTTGCTGGAAGACGCAAATGCTCGAGGCTTGCCTTGCTCTCTCACATCTATTCTAGTTCATGTTCTTTCCTAACTGACTTGAGATCTTCTATACAGCCTCCAAATTATACTTCTCGATGGGACCATAGAATGAAAATCCAGCAAATAAGCTGTAACAAGGATGTATTCCATTATTCTTTTACTCCTCGCACTATCCGTGACTGGAATTCCCTGCCTCGGGACTTAATGAGTGAATTATACCATTCCGGTAAAGCATCATCCAAGGCCTGGTTTCAAAAGAACCTGTATTCATGTTAAGGCATTGTTTGTTGCTCACATTTTGTCATTCAAGCTGATTCATTGATCTAACAAATTCCCAGGATTTCATTCCCATCGTTTACTTTTACGTTCACTTCATTTGCCTGCTTTTCGTATCGATTTTCATGCATTATGAAACTTTGACTGTTCTATATACTCGAAGGCTAACCATTCTGCTTTTTTAGATCTCATCTTCTTTTCGTTTCAGGTCTTAATTTATTCTTCATTTCAGGTTTAATTTTGTTTTATTTTTGTCGTTCCAGGTTTTATTTTCTTTTGTCCATTTCAGGCTCGGATGCAGTTTTGACTTTTCCTGAACGTTTAACCTTTTGTGCATGACTGCATGTTAAAAAAAAAAAAAAAAAAAAAAATTAGATACATATAGATAGTTAGATAAGACAAGATAGACATAAGCAAAGTTTTCTGCACTTGGTGGCAGAGAGTGTGTCACAAGTTGTGCGTGTGTCACAAGTTGTGAGTGTTATGTTAATGTTATTGTGTTAAGAGTCGGACAATGGCCGACAGGTTGAGGTAAAATGGTTGAGGTAATGGCTTTCAGCCAGAGTGGCCCTCCTCGCCGAGCCACCGGCCGTATGGCTGTCAGCTCAGATGGCGGTTGATGATGATGATGATGATGATGAACTTTCTTCTATGGTATTGTGCCCTCGCTATTGACCAAACTCCTGCGAATGGGGACGGGCCAACCAACACCCTAATCGAGCTCAATCCTGTAATAAAAAAACTGTCTTAAAGTTACGATAAATTCCCTCGGCAATGAAATTTTTCCTCCAAGAATTCGGTGTCTTTCGATAAGAGTAAATAACTCCCTGGGTGTTCCTAAACATGCCAAGGTGTTCCCAAACATGCCATTTCACTGCCTCTTGCCCAAAAGTTAGTGAAACTCTCCCAAATTGAAATTTCAAGCTTTTTCTGAATCTCAAATTTTCTCCCAAACTCCAACAAAACATTTTTCAACGGGACAAACGATGACCATACAACTCTTTGAAAGTGACAAACGCCAGTCATTTTGCCATTTGAAGACCAAGGAGTTTTACCATTGTCTCACACCCCCTTTAGTAAATCGGTGCCTCACTGCAAAACAATTCACGCAAAATTGTCGAAAATGTAGCGTTGCCTGCAGACGTTTTTCCATTAACCAAAATCCAACAGATGTGGCTTCACATTTTTCTGGGAAGAATGATTCATTGCTTGAAATGGGACGAAATTGTCACAAACTGCACCCTGCACCTGTTTGCTTTTTTATGGTTGGTTAAACTTCAAATTTCTGGCCAATGGGTTCAGGACATTTACCCTGCGATTCTCTCAGTTTCAGCGCATGGGGATCATTCTATTCATCGACGACGAATGCCATTTCCTGGTATAGAGTTTAGCTCGCCACAAGTTCCAGGGAATTCGGGAACTGCTGTAACATTTCATTACAAGAAATGTTATCCGTAAAACAGGATGCAACCGAACTGATCCGATTCCAGCCGAGCGATCCGTATTCATCCTGAATTCGTTCGAACTAATGCGACCTCAGCTGGAATTCGGCCGAACTCATCACATCACAGCGGAAATTCCGCCAAGACACTGGAACTCAACCATAATTCGGCTGAATTCTTCCGGAATTCGACGGAACTCCTGCAAACTCGGGCAAAGTTGGACCAAACTCATCCGGACTTACCCTAAATTCGACAGAGCTCACACACACTTAACCACAAATTGACCATCACCTGAACTCAAAGTCAACTTAACTTAGCTTGCCCGAACATTGGCGAATTTCAACCGAACTCGGTGAATTCAGATGAGAGGGCTCTCAAAATCCGGCTGAGTTCGGGTGAGTTCAATTGAATTTCGGCTGAGTTCGGTGAATTTTGTATGGGTGCGGTGAGTTCACATGAGTTCGGTCTTTTAACGGCTTTTCGAGAGAGTTCAGTCCAACTCCGATTAAATTCGGCTAAGCTCGGCCGCAATTCCAATTTCCAGCTGATCTCGGGTGCGTCAGATCGAATTCTGTCAAAGTTCAGGTGAGCTTGGTAGAACTCAGACTGTTCGGTTGAATTAATTTCGGCTCTGTTCTGTTGAATCTGGCGATTCGGTGTTTGTTGAGTTCTGTAAAGTTCGCATGAGAACATGTTTTTACCGGAATTTCAAATTCCAAAATTTAACGACACCAGAGAATTCATGAACCAAGAATAAGATGCCTCTTTTCTGACAAGGAATTCCAAAAGATTCTTGCGGGACATTTCATTCACCAAGTGTGCAATTTCCTGCAATGACATGAAATTTTACTGTCCACAAAAATCCGGAGAATTCCAGAAATTCTCGAACAGCGGATACGCTTCCTCCCATAAAATTCATGGTCCACAAAATTCAAAGTACGCAAAGGA
>JASGXE010013947.1:0-11442 GCA_030068105.1 Sinentomon sp. SZTP_YWyxl | reverse complement strand
TTTCATGAATCAAAATCTCAGAATCACGTTGGGTGCACCAAAACATATGAGAAATTGCGCAGTTTGGTTTATTGGCAAAACATGTGCCGAGACACAAAACTTTTGATATCCTGCTGTCAAAAGTGTCAGGAATCAAAATATGCAAATGTTCGGCCATTTGGAAAGATGCAAAGTCTAAATTTGAACGTTCAAAACGATACATGGGCGTTGGATGTTGCATTTTTTGCCTCCAGTCAGAAAACGAAGTGTCTGTTAACTTGTATGGAGGTACGATCCAAGTTTTGCATCTTGACAGTTTTGCCTCGCATAACCACGAGAAATTTAATAAAAGTTTTGGAGGAATCGGTTATTGCGCAATTTGGGTGTCCTATTGCTTGGATATTGGATCAAGCATCAATTCATGCATCTGCCGAGTTTAAGGCATGGGCAAAGAATTTGGGTATGGAACTCATTTACACTGCACCGGGACACTCTTGTTCAAACCCAACCGAGCGATTAATCAGGAGTATTCGGGACATAATTCGAACAGCCATTTCTGATGATCATCGGTTGTGGACAAAAGTTGTTAAAAATGTCCAGTTTTCTTTGAACCATTGCGTACATGAGGCACATGGTTTCTCACCGGCGAGTCCCCGTTCGGGCGCCAAAAGCGTTCTCTTCGGCGGAATGAAAAGGTACCCAGGCCGGTACAAGGGTGCCTTTTATGCCTGCTGAAGAAGTGCTCCAAAGTGAATTGCGAAAGAAAACTAGTGGTGATCCTTCAATGAGTTGCCAGTAAACAACCTATATTGCCCAAAATTTACAAGTTCCCACTCTTTCAAACAGGATAAAACATACAGTATGAAAATATAGATGAATTAAAATAGAAAGAAGCTAAAACTCAAGAGAGAATATTAAAATAATAAGTTAAATGAAAAGACAGTACAAAGTTGAGACACATTAAAATCCACTTCCACTATGCACTGGGCTTTTCCACTGGCTTGCAGCAAATTTTAAGCGTTAGGCGTGAGACCAATTTCCCTTTATCTCAGGCTTTCAATCACTGGATTCCATATCCAAAAATCATAAACGAAAAACGTCACTTAGCTTTTCATCTTCTGCTGTACTCTCTCCAGCTTGTTTGCCGAGGTTTGGCTCGCGAGGTACCAGTACAAAAGGAAAAGGTCGTCGCAGCTATGGCCAAGAAATTTGAAGGCAGGAGACTTGAGACCAATCCCCAAAATCAACTGGAAATAGAAAAAGGGTAGGAAGTGCCCCTTTTTGACTTGTTGGAGAACGTGTATATTCTGTTGGCGAAAGTGCATGGTTTGAAAATATCTTTGAAAACCCCGGATCACCAATACATGATCCAAAGAATTGGAAAGTTGTTCGACGTTTCAAATGGATGTTTCAAATGGATGTTTCAAATGGATATTTCAAATGGATGTCGAACGTGTGCGGCCGCTGATAATTAAATTGGTTGCATAAAAAGTTACCCAAAAACCTCCCTTGGTGTGAAAGCTGGAGGAAACATCCGTGAAATGATCTGCTGTAAAAATACGAATTCAGCCTTTAGCACAGTGGAAAACTGAGTGCACAGTGACCTCAACAAAACGTCCGGTACAAGAGAAGGAAAATTAATTTGTTCCACTGACAAAGTGACAGTTCGATAAAGAACCCTCCAATCCTCGTGCTCACAAGTGCTTCCCCAAAACAAGTTTTCTGTCCTGAGACCCTTGTGAATTTTGCAACAGACCTAATGAAAAAATTCAAACCCTTTTGCCAGTGTACACTTACCCCCGAACGAAGTTGGCTATTCTTCGGGGTTTTCCACCGTAGATGGTGATCTGGTGGCACACTTCAAATGTAGCTTTGTCGGAGTAAAGGTAGCCACAAACCAAAGAATGGTGGCACAAAGGGCTCAGAGTTGCCCACAAGGCAGATTAGTTATTTGTCCTGTGTTTGGAATAGAAATAAATCCTAACACTGCCTAAACCAGAAAACCAAAAACCCAAACACTTCCTAAAATTTGCACACCAAACGCAAAAAGGTTCACCGCACTGAACCTCTGCCTTTGAACCCGGCAGGACTGCGAATGAAGTCACAAATGATTAGAACTCAGTTCAGCCCTGTCGTTTTGCACGCTTCGGAATTCGCAGCGAAGTTGTTATCTGCGAATTTCAGTACAATTGCCTGCCTAAACAAACACAAGTGATGACGTAGAAAAACCAGGACATATTGAGTTTGCACTGATATTGAACTGGCATGTCAGCTTCAAGCGAAAGCTCGTCATGCCATAACCTACACCGAGGAAATGGGAAAATACAGAGCGGGGATAGGGTTGGAGGAGAAAGAAAATTTTGAGAGAAAATTCGGGAAAGGAAAATAAGAAGTTCGGTTACAGACTGCCAATAAAAAAGGGAAGCCAAAATATTCTGTTAAGTTTAGGCAAAGTTAAATTTTTTGATGCAGATTCTAAAGCATTGTTGTCCCAAAGGTAAGTTAATAGATGCCTTTTGAATTTCTGAAGGCAACTGAGGATTCTTAGATCAGGGGGCAAAGAGTTCCACAAATAGGGAATCCTAAAATCAAAATGCAACTTTCCAAAACGTGTGTTGGTTGGGCAGTCTCAGTAGCATTTCATCTTTAGACCTGGTGGCCATAGGGCCGCACATCCTATTTAGGGAGAGCTCAAATAATGGTAAATTTGAATACAGAGCTCTGTGGGCCATAAGCAAATATCGATAAATTGCAAGCGAGAAGAAGGGCAAAATGTTTAAGGATTTAAAAAGTGGCAACGAAGGCTCATGTCTGGTCTTATTACAGATCAGCCTAATTAGTGCTTTTTGCCTGATATGAATGGGCCTAAGCTTATTATAGGTGGTTGAACTCCAAGATTCAAGACCATAAATTATCCTAGGGTAAATTAAACCAAAATATAATAGGACTAAAATATGAGATGGCAAATATTTATTCAGGTTTACAAAGTAGAAAACAAATAAATTCATGACTGAGTAAATGTGCAATTTGAGATGACCATGAAAGGTCATAATCCAAAAGTAATCCTAGAAATTTCATTGACTTAGTGAAGGGTACAGCAGTAGTGCCAATTTGTAAATTGTCAAATGAAAAATCTACTGGGGGACCTTTGAAAGAAGAGTAAAACAACACAGGTGTAGTTTTTTTTAGCATTTATGGAAAGTTTATTGGCTGCAAGCCACAGTAGTGCTTTACGGATATCATCCTCCATTTGCATACAAGCCCAGTTTGGGTTGTGGGAGGGGTAAAGAAAAGTACCGTCATCCGCGTAAAGAAACATGGCACTGTTTGGCTTGATATTGAAAAAATCATTAATGTAGATAAGGAATAACAATGGGCCAAGGACAGAGCCCTGAGGCACGCCATAAGAACACTTTTCCTTATTTGATAAGCAGCTATCCAATTTGAGTATTTGATAGCGCTGGGATCAGTAACTCCTAAAAAGATTCAGTGGTAGACCACGCACACCATAATGTTCAAGTTTTGTTAGCAATATGTCATGGTCAACCAAATCAAATGCCTTAGATAAATCAAGCGAAACACCACAAACGTACTTTCCAATGTCAAAATTTTTTAGGATAAACGAGGTGACTGATGAGATGGCTTCAGAGGTGGAATAGTTTTTACGAAAGCCATATTGCCTCTTATCAATTGAACCACAGTCCTGGAGAAAATCATAAAGTCTAATATGAAGTAATTTTTCAATGATTTTGTTTACAGATGGCAACACAGCAATCGGCCGATAGTTGCAAGGGTCTGACCTACTGCCATTTTTGAATATTGGTGTGATACGGGCTAACTTTAGGGAGTTAGGATAAACACCCGTTGAAAAAATAGTATTACAAAGGTGAAGAATAGGTTGAATAAGAAATATAGATCCCAATATTAAATCACGAGATGAAATATTGTAAATGTCACCGCCTGTATTGGACAGAGCTGCAATTTCCTCAGATTTTGCTGGTTTGAGAAAAACGGTTGGTGTTACGGGTGGTCCCAAGAAAGAGCAAATGTGGGCAACAACCATGCTCTGCATTGGCAAAAAAATTGTTGAGACTATTGGCCATGGCAGATTTATCCACATAAAGGACATCATTGATTACTAAAGTACCTATCAATATTTACGGAGGGATGCTGCCTGCCCAAAAGAGTATTAATATGTCCCCAGGTTTTTCGGGATTATTTTTGGATGCATAAAATAACTTTGAGTAGTAGTCTTTTTTGGCAGTTCGCAGTAACATTGTTACAAGATTCCGATACTGTTTGTACTTGTCGAAAAGACTCTGATTGTTGGGAAACTTTTTATGGCGATAGAATAACTGGTCCTTCGTTCTAATAGACCGTAAAAGACCAGAGGTGATCCATGGATTTCTAGGACAAGCATATTTATTTTTCCGTCTGGGAGTATTTACTATAATACTCGTAGAGGACTCCTTGGCTTGTGAAATCTGCTCAAGCATGATATCTGCAAGCGTATTTGGATTGGTAATATTGAAATAGTTCTCCCAGTTAATTTTTGATAGATGTGTTGTAAATGATACGGGATCAAACTTCTGATACGAAAAATGTGCATTTGGAGGTGATTTATGACATACATCTTTTAACTTACAAAGGAGGAAAACTGCATAATGATCGGAAATATCCAAAGTTATAGTGCCACTGATATCCAAATTAATGAAATTAGACAACGAATTACTAATACAAATGTGATCAATGATGGTACATGAATGGTCTGCAACCCTGGTGGGCACAGAAATAACCTGTGTAACATTATGAGATTTAAGTAGGCCAATATAACGCTGACTGTATAGGGACTCCTGCTTAGTATCTATGTTTATGTCACCGACAATAATCATGTCCAGACCCAACTGTGTGCAATTCCAACAGTGACCATCTAAAAAGAAAAGAAAACTGGCACATGACGTGGAAGGAGAACGATAAAGCCCTAAAAAAGAGGTGCATTTTTTGTGAGTGGATGCAGCTAAAATTGAAAAATTGAAACTAATGGCTTCAACTTGCTCCAAAGGAGAGAAACAACGCACAGAGGAATCAAGAATGGAAATATCGGCATCAAAATAGATGGCTATACCTCCAAATTTAGATTGTGATCTGGGATTGAAAAAATTATTATACCCTGGTAAATTGAAAAGATTCATATTGCAATCACTCGACAGCATAATTTCAGTCAGGACAATGAAAGTGGGCCTAAATGCCAGAGATTTTAGCAGTGCAACAAGTTCATTGAAATGGTTGGAGAGACCTCTAATGTTAAGATGAAACAGACTAAAAGGACTTTTGGGTGACTTTTGAGATAATTAGTTAATCCAGACACAGAGAATTCTTGCGAAGCAACCTTCAGGTCGCATACCAAAGGCAGGACACAATTATTATCGAATGACATCGTATAGCAACAATGCAATAGAGACACAAAGATACAGGAAATCAATTATTGGCATCAATGCAGAGATCAGACTCTGATTTTATTTCCAATATTCCAGCAAGCTCGTCTTTCCTTAGATAGATACGACAATTTTTTGTCCACAAAAACTTAAATGAATTGATTCGTTTGAACTCTAGACACTTTTTTCTCTATCGCTTTGGATTTTAGTTGTTTTACTATGTGGCACAGTGTGTTTTGTTCTCTATCTCTTTGGATTTTAGTTGTTTTACTATGTGGCACAGTGTGTTTTGTTCTCTATCTCTTTGGATTTTAGTTGTTTTACTATGTGGCACAGTGTGTTTTGTTCTCTATCGCTTGGATTTTAGTTGTTTTGCTATGTGGCGCAGTGTGTTTTGTTCTCTATCGCTTTGGATTTTAGTTGTTACTTGTTTTACTATGTGGCACAGTGTGTTTTGTTCTCTATCGCTTTGGATTTTAGTTGTTTTACTATGTGGCACAGTGTGTTTTGTTCTCTATCGCTTTGGATTTTAGTTGTTTTGCTATGTGGCACAGTGTGTTTTGTTCTCTATCGCTTTGGATTTTAGTTGTTTTACTATGTGGCACAGTGTGTTTTGTTCTCTATCTCTTTGGATTTTAGTTGTTTCTGTGGCACAGTGTGTTTTGTTCTCTATCGCTTTGGATTTTAGTTGTTTTGCTATGTGGCACAGTGTGTTTTGTTCTCTATCGCTTTGGATTTTAGTTGTTTTACTATGTGGCACAGTGTGTTTTGGGCGAAGCTTGTCTGCTTGGACGGATTTTCTGCTCTGGATTTACACTCAGAATATAGGCAATGGCTGGGTTGTTTGCGTAGTGAGAATTGAGGTAGGCCTAGAGCCTGCTTGTTTTACAGATAGACTTGGATATGTTTCCTTCAGACAGGTTGAATGAGCGTGCAGAGAATATGGTTCGGTTCACTGTTGGCTGATTGATTGTCTAATGATTCGACAAGAGCCAGCACAGCAGCAACCAGAGCAGCAGTGATGCATGGATGTGAGCATGAATAATTTTTAGTCACTGTTCGAAAAAGTACCTACCTATTCCGTTGGTTTCCAAAGACAAGGCATATTGTTATTTGACACAATAGGTACCTAATTCTATTTCTCCGCAGAAGTGGCAGTTTTTAACCATTTTCACAGCGGAGGACATGCTGACTGAGTTGGAACAAAACATGTTTTTTTTCTTCTTTAAAAACAAAAAAACATTTTAAACGTTTAAAACATGTTTTTTTTTGTTTAAACGTTTTTCTTTTCATCTGTTTTTTTCCAATTGTTTAAAACGTGTTTTAAACAGTTTTAAACATGTTCCAAAAGCCTTCAAGGCTAATTTTGCATTAATTTAGTGACAATGGTACTTGAAAAAGGCAACAATAATGGTTTTATTCATAACAAATCAGAAAAACGTTGAAAAGAATGTTTTAAATGAACAACCCTGGCTGAAGCGGGAAGCCACACATGCTTTTCTTTCCCTTCCAATCTTGCTTTCCATCTGGGTAGTGGGTGGGCATGTCCAGCCTGTCAGTAAATAGGCCTACCTAACCTGCAGCATTGTAATGAACTTAGGTCAATATCTTACTGCATCCTCTCTCATTTCAGAGTTCTCAACACAGATTGTTGATAAAGAATGGAAAAGTTGTAAATGCAGATGGAATCATTGACAGTGATGTTTTCATCGAGGAAGGTGTTATCAGGTGGGCATTAATTAATAATAGACTAGGTAGGTACCTCCCGACAGTGGAAAGATGGAAACTTTGAGGATTGTTCAACTTCAGACAGTTCTTACAGATTTTGCCGTTCCTACCTGCAAAAGCAACTGCTCTGTGAAGATCCTGTGCTTGTGCTTTTTTTTGTGGGCGTTATCAGGCCACGATCTGCAAACTACTAGGGGCAGATAAATTTGCCTTATTGACAGTTTGCGATTTGAAATTATCATTATTTTTCCATATATCTGAGGGCAACCTGCTGATGGTTTGGCCCTGTGTTGCCGAGGTAGCAACCATTAAAAAGCTTGTAAAACATTAAAAACTCGTAAAAATGCTCACTTGCCAGGAAAGGCATCTGAACACAGTAGAAGTTCTAGCTGAAGCCAAGACTGGCAGCTGCCAAAGCCAGTACAAGCGGGCACACAAGTCAGAGCCAAAGGAGCCTGGAGTGAAAAAAGTAGGGACCAGAACTCTGGATAGCCTGGGCGAAGCCGTGTAGAGCGGCCCATTTACCAGCCAAAGTCGCCAGGTGAGAACTGCAAAAAGTGGGAAAAAAGCCCCAACCTGAATGTGGAAGAACCACGACCAGCCCTTTGATGAAGCGAAGCCCCTCCTTTCAACCCAAAAGGTAGGTACGTTCTCTTGCGTGCGTGCACCACAGTTCATAACGTTTTTAATTCCTCAAACAAAACTTATGTACACAATGCTACATGTTCATATCTGGGAAGGAATTGTAAACAAAACGAAAAAAAAAAACAAATTTATTCACAAATTAGTCTAAAACAGTCACGTGGATGGTTTTCTTCCACTTTTTCTCGTGCTCTGCATGAGCGAAATGACCATGACAGCCCAGATTTTTGTGCGATGAAAAAAAAGTCTAAACCCCTCGTGGTAAACTTTTGCGGACTCACTTTGACATTTTGCGTCCTTCAAAGAGGAGGGATCGTTTTTGGAAAAATTGCATCCCAACTCAGTGGGGTGGAAAATGGGGGAGTGACCTTCCCAAACCACCCCTTCCTATTTGTAGAACAGAAGATGACGTCAAAGATGACCACTCGGGAGAAGCTAGCAAAAGGGGGCAGATATACCTGGCCCAGGGCAGACCGAAGCCACCGTACGGCAATGGGGCTTGGCCGGTTAAACACATGTTGCACTGAGCGTCTCTTCGTTTCCTCTAAAATAGGAAACCACCACCTATTGTGACCAGAGCAAGATTTGGTAGCTAGAACTTCTCATTTAAAATGGGCCATTTTCACCTCGGCTCTCTTTATAAACTTTTGAATCAACAAGGCTTGGCCCTACCCTACCTAATGCTTTTTCATCTTGCCACACACACGCACACCGACACCCGCAACCGCATCTTTTCTTTTGGATATTTGGTCAGTTATTGTTAGCCTATTGCCTTTCTTTTTTTTCAGGGAAATGGGCCGGAACCTGATCATACCTGGCGGAACAAGGATAATAGATGCCAGGGGGAGATATGTTATGCCAGGTTTGTGATGGTGCTGTTGGTTGGTACCTTCCTACTTACTTTGCTGAATCATTTATGCAGGAGCATTTACTTGGAACTTTTTGCTCTCAAAATTAGGCTGTGCAGACTTGATGAGTAGGTAAGTAGCCTGTGGGTTGGCAACCCTGGTGAAGGGGTGTTTTTAACATCAAGGAATCTTGATACCTAATTTTCTATCTGGTAGAATTCTCGCTCTCTTTGGGGGGCTAATCACTTGAGGTTTTGTTTTTATTCAAGAAGTGTTTCTTTTTCTCAAGCTCAAATTTTACTGTCTGTTTTAACATGAACTGCGTACTCAGAAAATTACAGAAATTTAATACATCAATCAAACATGCAATCAAATCCAGACGTGGTACAAAAAGTAGGCTACCTACATCATCATCATCAGATTTAAGATCTTTCAAAGGAGCAGTTGGCATTGTCGTCAGTCGGTTGATTGCTGACGAAGGCGTGGGTCACGCCGAAAGTACTCCTGTGAGTTCTTGTCCTTCGGACTTTTCATTTAGCAGTTTTTTCGCCTTTCTTTTCGTGTATCATCAGATTTATGTGTGGATATGAATGTCCCAACCAAATTCAGCTAGGTCTGCCTTATATGGTGGGAGGTACCTACCTAATTATTAGCGCAGGGGAACTTACAGAAGCCGTGAGTTGAGTGAATACTGCTTGTCTCTGGTACCTACATGGTTGAGTATTCCGACGGCAAAGCATCATCTTTTTTGTCGAATTCATTCATCAACAAGAGAGAGGAGAGTTATGTGGGTGCAAACAGATCAACAGTTTGCGATGAAACTTCCCCCACACAACGAGGCTGTGATTTTTTTTTTTTTTTTTTTTTTTGAAATTCGACCAACAAGTGCAAAAAACTGCCACCGACGCCAAAAATGTGATGTAGTCAGGTTCACAACCTGACAAGACAAGACAAGACGTAAGGTATGATGCCTTCTTTTCGGCAAAAACCCACAACCTAAAATTTACTCTCGACTAAAAAGACAAAACAATTGAAAAAAAAAACATCTTTCACTCACTCGCAAAACCCCAGCGCAACACAAAATTACATACCTACATTATAGAAATACCTAACCACTATCTAGCCCAACTCAAACCACTTGAACCACACAGCAAAACATCAAAAATGCAAACGAGACTGCTCCTTCACAAACATGTTCATAGCTCCTCTTGCCCTGGAATCTAAGATAAGTTTAAGTTAGGCCTACCTACCTACCTAAAGACAAAAAAAATGAATGAAAGCGAAACAGAAAAACTTAGCTTTGAATTTTGGCTAAATCCTTCCTCATTTGCTCAGCATCAGATCAATCATCTCCCGGGCTGGGCATCATCATTACACCCATCGTCATCCATTCTCATCTCCCGAGCTCGTCAGACATCCCTCACCACAGTTGTTCGTCCAACTGTTCACCTTAACATTCGTCAATAATCTAAAATAGGAAAAAAGAAAGAGAAAAAAGGATGAAGGAAGGAAGCAAAGCAACTTCAAAAGAGGAAATAAGAGATGTAAGAAAGTGAATTAAATGAAATAGAGATAAGAACTTCCCCTTTCCAGTGCACAACAACGGGGGAATGGTTCGCCTTGTGTCAGTCACGCGGCGAGAGCGCTGTCCGGCATAAGCTCGGTTAACTAGCGCAGGGAGTCACGGAAGCACCAGCGGCGTTCGCCAGCAGTACGCACACTCCCTCTTCCCAGCTGCGTGACAACTCAGTGCACAAGACGACTGCTGGATTAGGAAATAGGTAGGTACCGTACACAATATTTTTGTAATTTTGTAGGGACAGGTAATGCAATTTGAAAAATTAGGTACCTGCTTGAAAAATGATATCAAGGTCCAAGAATACCTTTCCATAAAACAATTTGTGGGTACCTATGTAAAAAATATAGAAAAACACACTCACACCTTCACCTCGCGTTGTCAAGGCCACATTTTGTTTCCTTTGCCATTACCTGTTTCGTTTTCTTACGGGTAGGTGTATTACCTACTTTTATTTAGGTATTTTACATCAGACAATAATTCTACTGAATGCATTGGGATATTTTTAACACCTGGTTGTATCACTTCCATGTCCTTGTGCTTTGTTAATTACCTACCTATCACTTTGAACTCTTTTTATTTTCAATTCAGGTGGCATCGATCCCCACACCCACATGGAAATGCCCTTCATGGGCATTTCACAGTCAGTCGATGACTTCTATTCTGGTACAAAGGCGGCCGTTGCAGGTGGTACGACCATGATCATTGACTTTGCAATTCCGTCATCACCTGGGGCTTCGTTGATTGAGGCCTACAACAGTTGGAGAAAGAAAGCGGATGACAAAGTGTGCTGTGATTATTCCCTTCATGTAGCTGTCACATCGTGGGGGCCACAGGTTCGTTGGGTAGAGGTGCTCTTCCCCCCTTCCCCTTAGATGTCTACCTAATTAGTTACCTACCTATGTTTTCTACCAAATTCCGCTTTTTGATTGCTTCATAGCAATTAGCATGTGAACTACAAATCACCTCTTGACAGAAGAACAAAACAATTAAGCACCGTTGAGAGAGGTACCAAGGGAGCCTACTTCTCTGAGTCATCTTTAACTGTCGAAATGAGTCTAGGGTTTGAATGAAAGGGTGCTGGTGAATCATAAGACAAGCATAGCTTTTATCGAAGACAGCAACAATTCACAAGACCCATCAGTTCGACCTTGCGGAACCCATCAACAAATCTGTCTTCTACAGTTTCTAACCCTGGCATTGCAAATTAGCAAAATTATTGATTCCATTTTAA
>JASGXE010013946.1:0-11740 GCA_030068105.1 Sinentomon sp. SZTP_YWyxl | reverse complement strand
TATATTAGAAAGAGAAGTGGGCCACAAACAGGCCTTGTGGAATGCCACTAGTGACAGGTTGGGGATCTGATTGATCCTGGTTGATTAGGACCTGGAAATATCTATCGCTCAAAAAGTTACATATCCACAAGTATAGATTTCTGGGATGGAGAGTTTAGAAAGCTTCCAACAGAGTAAAGGAATAGATACCCTGTCGAATGCCTTCACAAGGTCTATGAATATTGCATCTGTTGAATTGACCTGCCTAAAGTTGACGACAAATCATGAACAAAACCTGTGAGTTGGGTTTCACAGGAGTGACCAGACCTAAAACCATGTTGGCCATGAAAGAAAAAATCCCTGCTTTCAAGAAGATAGCAAAGATATGGTGGGGGTGTCCTGATTGGAGTGAGACCCACCACCTTAAGCCAAAGCTCATCCATGAGTAAAGTTTTGAGTTGATTATTTGTTGCTTTGGAATCATCCTTTCCCCTGTTATTTTATTGTTCTATAGGCCGCCAGTTAGTTGGATTTTTTCTGGGATTTGCAGAGGTTATGAATGCTTATCCCCCTTTAATTTCAATCCAGCCGGTTCCCCCCCCTCATTTTTACTTGGAGACTTCAATATTCAGACCACCCAAGGTTGGTCTAGATATTTTGATTTGCAGAGAATGTGGATACTTATCCCTTAGAGGTAGTTAATTTAAAGGCCAAGATTTTCCCTTTATTCAGTTGGGCTTTTGATTGTTTTCTTGCCCAAAATAGAGCTTCGGTAATACCCATTGGAGGTTTGTGACTTAAATCTTTCAGAAGGTAGATTGTGCTTCCCCTTCCTGCCATCTGTTCCGAGGTACTGGGCCTCAATTTTAAAGTTTATGACAAGTTTCCAAATTTCTTGCCTTTGGGATTTTGGAGTTTTGCTCTCAGCCTATGGTCTGGGCTGAATTTAAATATTATCTTTTACAAAAATTCATTCCAAAGAAACAGGCCTTAGAGTGGGGTTTTCCTTTCCGGGTGGCACTGTGGTCTCCGCTCACGGTTCGATTGAAAATTTTCAAAATTTTTTAGATTCAAGTCTTACCCACAAATCCTTCCCTAAAATCGCACTTTATGCTCTGAGGAAATTTGTCCGTGGAGGCCATAAATGATGTTCTACAAAAAATTCTGGCGTTCCTCATAGCAAAACCAACGGCCGTGGTCCCTCTGAAGAATGGGGAGGATGTTCCCTGTCCTTTGATTGAAGGTCCGGGAGAAGGTAGGTGCTGTCCGTTTCAGGTTTGATTGTAAGAATTTCCAACAATTTCTTGAGGGATGCCGATGTGCTAACACCTGGCATTGCTTTTCCTTAAATCCTAAAAGCTTTATTTGCCCTTATGGCTCCCATTGCTGTTGGCCTTTGTCTTACAAAATTTTTGCTGGTCTTGTTTTCTTTGCAATTAAAAAAAATGGAAGCCGTGTTGTTCCCCTCCCAAAAGGTGGCACAACCCTGTCTGTTCACAGTTTTCGACCAATCAGTTTGATTAGCTCCTCTGCCAAGTTGATGGAGAAAGTTGTTGCTGGCTATCTGTATCGCCTTCTTGAGAGACAGAAGTTCTTTTTCCATGGCCAGCATGGCTTTAGATCAAAATTTTCCTGCGAAACCCAACTTACTGGTTTTGTTCATGAACTCTCTGTTGCCATTGGAACCTCTGTCCAAATTGATGCTGTGTTTATCGACCTCGTTAAGGCTTTTGACAGGGTCAGTATCCCCATCCTACGAAATAAACTGGCTGGTCTTAATATCCCTGAAAATTTGTTTTTGTGGCTCTCTAACTTCATTACCGATAGGCATTTTCAACTTCTTGTAAACGGGAGAACATCCGATGTTTTCCCCGTTACAAGTGGTATCCCACAGGGGTCAGTGTGTGGCCCCTTGCTCTTTTTAATTTACATTAACGACATGACATCTGCAATATCGTCTGGTATCAGACTCTTTGCAGATGACATCGTTGTTTACAGACCGGTGTTTCCACAGATGAGGCAGCAGTTTTGCAACTAGATCTTGATTCTGTTGCAAGCTGGTGTGATGCAAACTCCATGGGTATAAACGCCTCAAAAAGATCTCTTGTGTCCTTTTCAACTTCCCGTTCACCTGCTCTGCCTGCATGATTACAGGAGTGGGGACAACCGTCTTGGTAAGCCCGAAACTGTAAAGTACTTGGGGTTGACTTTCAATTCTGAATTAAGTTGGGTGCCTCACTTCAAAACATTGTGAAAAACGCTTCTAATCAATTGAAGTTCCTCATCAGGAACTATCATTATGCTTCTAGGCGAGTAAAGTCTATCTTATAGGTACTTCTCAACAGTTCGGTCTTTGTTGGAGTACTCCACCACTCCTTGGGCACTTTACCAAAGATGCTACATCAATGCAATTGAGGCTGTGCAGAGGAGAGCAGCGAGATTTGTCTCTGGCAATTTTCGTTTTGATGCCAGTGTCACATCTCTCAAAATGAGCTTGGCTGGGACTCGCTTGAGCTGCGGAGGACTTTACATGACATTTCAGTTTTTAGGCATTGTGTTCTGAACCATGGGGGTTGGGGTGCTGGACCCTGGGTTTTCACTCCAAAAATCACTCCACCAGAGCAGGCACATATTCATCTTTTGTGCCTCCCATTTTGTTAAAAAACATAGACAGAAATTGTTTCTTCCATCGAACTCTTTTTTGTGGAACCGGCTATGTCTTTCCCCAAATATCCTGCATTTTTCTGATGGCATTTCATCGCAACAGTTCGCGCCAAACTGAACAATTTGAATGGCTGGTGGAATATTTTTAATGGATAGGCAGGTACCTTCCAATTTGGGGTGGGTGTCAGAAAAGGAGAATTGATGTTTAAAAAAAAAAAAGATTGGACATGGCAAAATTCTAATTTTCTTCCCCCCTTTTTTTCTTCTTGTTTTTACTTGAAATTATTCCAAGGACAATTTCTTTTTGACCTAAATCTTGACATTTTTATATTGGTTGGCATTGATGATCCTCCATCGTCAACTGGATGACATCAAATCACTTTGGCAATTGGCATGTCCGGGCTCATCTTCATTCACAAGGTTTGGTTCTTTTTCTTGTCTTTTATTTGCTTTTGACATTCTTTTGCCTGCCACATATTCGATGCTTCTGGTTGATGGCCAACAACCAATTTCTTTGAAGTTGCCTATACTTGAAATCTATTTTTGGGCACCCTCCATCTGCCATATTGGAAATGACGCATTTGGTCTAGGCTGTTCAATTTTTGACTAAATCCTGAATGGATTCATTTTGACATGGTGCTTACATGCACTGAATATTTTGTGCGTCTTTCCTTGGCATTGGATTTTATGTGACTCCGGACTTTGACGTCCTCTGAATGCAATGCGTCGGCGGGGGGACTCCGTCCCCAGTTTTTAAATTTATGTTGTTGGTGGCTACCGTCCTCCAGATTCCTCTCCTGAGATATTCCATGAAATAACCGCTCAGCTAGTCAACCTTAATTTGTTTTTTTTTTTTACTATTTTATTGTGGTAATTTCACAAAGAACATGCAACCCATGCAAAAGATTGCAACATCGTAACCCAACTTACCAGCACCGTCGCAGGAAAGCAGAAGCAAAGAGCAAGCAGAAAGCAGAACCAGACACAAGCAGAGGCAGGCACAGGAAACAGCATCGATGCAGAAGTATCAGGACATTTTGGTGAGCAGAGAACAAGGCCAAAGAAGCACAAGGCCAAAAAAGCAAATTAGCACCATAAAATGAAGTGCATTTTCAAAATAAGGATGACCTAGAAAGAAATATGCGACAGTGCAAGCAGGCGGGATGCCATGTTGCAAAGCACAGGAAGAAAAGAATAAGAAAAGGTTAGTAGGTAGTGAAGAAGAGCATGATACAAACAAGAAAACTAAAAAAGAAAATCCCATCATTCAGCATGATAGGAAATTTCATGGATTTCTGAGCAAATTTAAAGCTCTAAAAGGGTATGCTCTCAGCTAAAGCTGAGAGCATAATCACAATGGGGGATGGAGGGAAATAGTACAAGACTAGAACAAGCCACCCCACCCACCAAACCACAAAAAAGGCTAGGGGAAACAAATTAAAAAAGGCACAACTGTTTGAACAGTGACTAACGACAAGCTTTGGCAAAAACTTAGGAGTACTTAGTCTAAAGGAAAAACTAAGTAGACAGAGCAGGGCCACACTCACCTCACACACTCACGGACCTCAGAGACAGGCATTTGGAATAATAGCCTCAATAAATGTCCCCTGAAAATCACAAAAGTGGCATTGGAACTGGAACAGGGAGACAAAAGCTTGATCACATTATTCCAAATTTTAGATCCCCTAAAATTAATGGAAGATCGGCCAAAGTGGGAGTTGGCTTTGGGCAAAATAAGCCCATGTGAGGAGCCTAAACGGCCGGAATGTTTAGAAGGGACAACAGATACATAACAAATGGGTAGCTTCTGATATACTAATTTATGCATAATTAAACAAACACGATTTACAATCAAATGATGAATAGAAAGCACAGACAAATCAAGGAACAAGGCTTCACTACTTGTCCGTCGGGGAAGAGAAAACAGGACCTTAAGCACAAGTTTTTGCCTCACATACACCTTATTAAGTGCTGTACAACTTGCACTACCCCAAACCTCAAGTCCATAAATAAGAGAAGAATGCACAAAGGCAAAGTAAAATGCCCTGAGAGCAGATGGGGGTAGGAAAGAGCGAACACGTCGGGCCACAGTTGCTAGGTAATTAAGTCTCTGAACCACCAGGTTTATTTGAGGCAGCCATGACAAATTCTCATCAAGCAAAACCCCCAGGAACTTAAACTGAGGGGAGATTTTCAGAACTGTGACTCCAAGTCTAACAGCACAAGCTGCATAGACAGCCACATTCAATGTCCCACGGGAGTGAAACACACAAAAGACGGACTTACGAGAATTAACAAGTAAACAGTTATTAGCCAACCATTGCACAATTTTCTCTAAATCAGAATTAAGAATATTAATAACATCATCGACGTTCTTGGCATTATAACAAAGTGTGGTATCATCTGCGTAGAGTACAAGCTCACTTCTCAAGGGCAAATAAAAAAGATCATTGACGTAAATTATAAAAAGCAAAGGGCCCAACACCGAGCCCTGCGGAACACCACAACTCAACCCACATTCCATGGAGGACACCCCATTAACAACAACAAACTGAGAACGTTCTTGCAGATAGGATTTGAACAAATCATGGCAAGTCCCACGTATTCCGTAGCACCACAGTTTATAAAGCAACAGGGAATGGTTCACTCTGTCGAATGCTTTGGAAAGATCTAAAGAAACACAACCCACCAAACCCCGATCATCCAAGCCTGCTTGAATAAAGGAAACTAAGCTAACAAGAGCTGTGGAAGTTGATCTTCCAGGTAGGAACCCATGTTGACCAGGATGCAGAATGTTGTGTAAAGATAAAAAATTTGACAGACGAGTGTGAATGAGCTTCTCCAAAACTTTACTAACAGTGGGTAGCACACTAATGGGTCTGTAGTTATCAATGATATTCCTTGGACCAGTCTTATGCAGAGGCACCACACGAGCAACCTTGAGAAGCGCAGGAAAGATACCACTGGAAAAAACGAATTACATAAATGAACTAAAGGATGAACAACAAATGGTTTACAAAGCTTCAAACACATAAGAAGAAGAAAAATCATAAACTGTAGGAAAACGACTCGGTAAATTATCAATGATAAGTTCAATATCAGAAAAAGTAACCGGTGTCCAAAACAAACAGTTAGCATTGTGCTCGATATCAGCTGCATCATTAGGCCTGCCAGGAGTTAAAGGAGAATTCACATTGCAGAAAAAATTATTAGCAGCCGTAGCCATATCACGAGCAGAATTCAAAACAGTATCATTAACCACAAACTCCACAATCTGATTATCAGATGAGTTAGCAAGTTGCCTACCTCGAGCCATAAGTTCATTTATTATTGCCCACGTTGCCTTCGTACTATTAGAATTAGCCATCAAGTGAGCATAATAGGCCCGCTTAGCACGTCTAAGCAGAAAACAGGTCCTATTGCGCAACTCTACATACTCATTTTTCAGCTCTACATTTTGAGGAGAGTGTCTACTTAATCTGAACAATGCGTCACGACGCTTGAGCAAGCCTAGAAGCTCACGAGTAACCCAAGGTTTGATGGGAGTACGATACCTGCCACGAAAGTGTCTATGAATGGTTGACTGCTTGAGAGCATTGGATATCACATCCAGAAATGCACGAGTGAGAGTGTTGACATCTGCCTCCAAATAGAAATCTGACCAGTCCAAAGCAGATATTTTGGCAAGCACCTTGTGAAAATCATACCGAAAATTACTGGATTTCTCTGAAGGTGATAATTCATGTTCACTTTTGTGCAGCCTATCAGGTTTTGCATGAAAAATACAAAATATAGCAAAATGATCTGAAATACAATATTCAATAACACCAGATTTTACAAAAAAATTAGATGCAAAATTGTTGCTAACTAGAATGTGGTCAATAAGGGTGGCAGATTCACCCACAACTCTCGTTGGATGATTTATAACATTGCATAGACTATAACAATCGATCAAATGATGGAAAACCTTATTTGTGGCCTTGTTAAGAAGATCAATATTCAGGTCGCCCACAATTACAGGTAAAAGGCCAGATGACAAGCAATCTGAAAGAACTGCATCAAGGCACTCAGTGAAAGAAGCAACAGAAAACGAAGGACAACGATAAATACCACCCAATAGTATCTTGGCACCATGAGAAAGGTGGCTAGGAAGCTGAACCTCAACCCACACTGACTCACAAAAGCCACACTCAAGAGAAGAGATTTTGACATTCAAAGAGTCATGGAGGAAAACCAGAATCCCACCAAAAGAGGAATTTGGGCGCAACTTCCAAAGTTTTGTGTAAAATGGCAAGTTGAAAGCTTCAAGGGAAGCAGCAGAGGAAACCCGAATCTCGGTGAGACAAATAATAAGAGGAAGTGCTGGAAGAAGATGAAGCTCAAACAAAAGGTCATCAAAATGAGCAGCCAATCCTCTGATATTTAAATGGAAGATGCCTGGAAGCGAAAAACAAAACTTGGGAGATGGATAATGCAGATCAGAGGGGAGATAACTGTCAGAAACTACATTGAGTTCACAAATTGAAGGAAAAAAGCTAACATTCATATGAAAGGAAAACAAAAAATTGGAAAAAGATCACAAAACATTCGTATTCAAGTCAGCTGAGACAACTGAGCCATCTGAGTCAACTGTGCCAGTTTAGCAGATGAATCGATCCTGATTGATTGAGCATTGTCCGACTTCTTCATAAAGATCACACCATTGCGGGTCCACAGGTATTTATAGCTCAGACTGCGACGAACTACCAAAGCAGATCCAAAGAGCCTCCTCTTATCCGGTGACAAATGTTCATTGATATAGATGAACTGGGCTGGATAGTTTGCCGATTTGATGACTCCCTTGCTCATAGCTGGCGATTTCAATCTTCCAGATGTGAATTGGGATACTCTTTCCCCCAAGCCTAATTGCTGTTACGGTCTCTCAGTCAATCGAGCTGCTATCGATTTTTGTTTCAACTTCGGCCTTGATCAATCAGTCAAGGTTCCTACTCGTCCTGTTTCTAACTCTATCTTGGACATTTTTCTCATGCGGCCCCTCCACATTCTAAATTCCGTCTCTGTGGAAACAGGCTTGAGTGATCATTTGGCTGTTCTGCTCATTTTGAACCTGTCGGCCCCACCTTATGATTTAGGTAGTGCCGCCTGTCCTGATCAGAGACTTCAAGCGAATGGACAGTGTTGGTTTTTCTGAATTCCTGCTCAGATCATTTCCCTCTTTTCGTGATAGGTATATAGACTCATCCATCAACCCACTTTGGTGTGATTTTGAGTCCATAATTCACCACGGCATCAGTCAGTTTGTACCTACTCGCCTCATTAGGCCCAGAAGCAATTCCTTCTCCTTCAGTTACCCCCCACATATTCGCCATCTTTCTCGTCAGTGCCGAAAATACCACAAATTTCGCCACTATTCTGAGCTTTACTCAAGAATCTATGATTCTCTCTGTTCCGACCTAGCTGCTGCAAAACTTCACCATGAAAATCACCTCCTTTCTAGTCTTTCTCTCAGGCCCGGATCGTGCAACTCCAACTCCAGTGGAACCTTGCAAAATGCCTGGAAGCAGGTAAATAATAGGTTCCGTGGGGCAGTTTGTATCCCGTCTTTAAACCTTCAAGATGGCCTAGCAAGTTCACCATCCGAAAAGGTTGAGGCTTTTGCCCATCAGTTTTCTTCCACATATTCTGCTGCCACTTCAGATACTGCTGCCTTTCCAGCCACTTCCGTTTCTCCGAAACCGTTTCCAGCTTTCTCGATAACCATTTCTTCTATATCATCTGCTATTCGGAAATTGAAATCCTCATCTTCTGGTCCTGATGGAATTCCGGGATCTCTTTTGAAATCTTTCCCTCTGGAATTTTCTGCCTATCTCTATCTTATCTTCAACAAGTCCTTCTCGTGTGCTGAGCTTCCCAGGCATGGAAATCTGGCAGAATTACGCCTCTGTTCAAAAAAGGCGATCCTTCACTACCAGCTAATTACCGTCCTATCAGTCTCACTTCTTGTGTATGCAAACTTATGGAAAAGCTAGTTTCGGACTACATCAGGGAGTTTCTTCATGTCACTAATTCTATCTCTCCTTATCAATTTGGCTTTCGTCCTGGATGGTCTTGTGAACTTGCTCTTGCCAAGTTTACTCACATCGTCGCATCCTCCATTGACAAAGGAACTGATATTGATGCACTTTTCTTGGACTTCAAAACTGCCTTCGATGTTGTTCCACACAGGGCTCTTATGTTCAAACTGCAGCTTTGGGCCTCTCTACTTCCATCATCTCTTGGATTGATTCTTTTCTGAGCAATCGAACGCAGTCTGTTTCTCTTGGTGGTGCAAGTTCATCTCCTTTTCCAGTAACATCAGGTGTACCACGATACCGATACCGATACAACCAACACGTGCGGAGTTTTCCGAAGAATGAAATTTTCGCGAAATGCGTCGTCTGCTTGCACCGAATTGTTGCGCGAAAATGAATTTCGCCGCAAAAATTCGTCTTTCGCCGAGCGCAAATTTTTGTGAAGCGTCATTTTCGCTCGGATTCGGATTCGAGTCGCTCGAATCCGAATCCAGTGCGGATTCGACTCCTCGAATCCGGAGCAGGATTCGACTTCCATTTTTTTCGAATCCGAATCCAGTACAAGGATTTGGTTTGAAATTTTTTCGAATCCGAATCCAATGCCAGGATTCGGTTTCGATTTTTTTCGAATCCGAATCCCGGATTCGGTTCGAGCTCGAATCCGAATCCGGATTCGGATTCGCACACCCCTAATGACGACCAACTCATTTCGTCTTGAAAAAATACCCCCCCAGTTAAATTTTAACGAATCGTGCACTGGCTTTTTTTTTTTTTTTTTTTTTTTTTTTTTTTTTTCTGCTTTTAATAATGTTACTCAGAGAAAGAACAATAGAAACAAAAGTTCTCCACTTACCCTGCCAGTGGTCATTGCAAAGCCATCCCGTAGATCAGGCCAAAATGATCCGACATAGCAGCGGAGTAGGCAGTTGACGATGACGCATGACAATTGAATTGCACAAACACTTATAGGCATAGATTCAAATGAGTTGAATCAACATAGTCAGGTGGGTAATCAACCTAAAATACAAGGCAAGATTCCAAGGAACCTACAAGAAAGGTGCAATGGCCAGAGGCCGGGCAAGGAAGAAAAGTAGAACAAAAGCATTAGGAAAATGCAAAAATAGATGAAACTAAATTGGTTTATAGGTTATTGCACCGCTTTTACTTTTTGAGGTGAAATTTTGGAAGTCACATGACTTCCCTAAGAGAGCACACATGTGATAATAGAGGGGAACGACGACAGTCAATGAATGTAAAGACAGCTCTGTAGGAATTGACTTTTAGTGTTTTAGTATGGTTTTACTGAAATCCTGTAGGCCTACTTGATCACTCAGCATCCACACTAAACAGGGAAATAATCAAAAAGAAATTGCTCATTAATCATTTTTGACTTAAGAGCTTTTTTGAATTGAACACAACTAACACAGCTTTGGAGTTCAATAGGGAGCAAATTCCAAAGTTTTACTCCTAGGCTTTGCAGGGAAAATCTCCCATACCCGCTGAATACCGCAGGTGGAACAAGTTTATGGCTCATGGAAGATCGCAGCACATAAGAGCCTACTTGTGTACCCGAAAACAGCACATTCTCTCCAAGATGGAAACCATGATATAAAAAATTTTGACTGAAATAGCATTTATGCACACACAAGAGTATCTGAAGATACACAATCTGATAGATATTCAAGATACTGCAATCTTTAAAGAGCATTCGGGTATGCGCATTGTAGGATGACCGGGTTAGAATACGAACAGCTCTTTTCTGTATCTGATAAATTGGTCTAAGAACCTTATTATACGAAGAGCCCCAAGTCATGGCACAGTATCGAAGATGTGACTCAAAATGCTTGGTTGACACAAAGTTGTCATACCTTGGCAAAACAAGGCACCATCCCAACCCTCCCCCTCACCAGCGTTCGGGAACAGCCCGGAATTGGATTGGTGATTTCACGAATGGTCATTGGACTAATAATTATGCAAAATTGGCTATATCAGGCTTACCGTCTCTCAATTCGACATTTTGAGGACTTTCCGGGATGCTGGTTTCCGTCGCAATTGGGATGCCGCATTTCCGAAATTGCCGATATCTGTGCAGATCTGACCAGAATTCCTCAAGAAAATGCACAGTAACTGATCAGTGAACGTGGTCTTGGATTCAGCAGAATGAAGGTGTGGAAAGGTACTGGTGCTCAACATTGAACAGTCGCAGTCAAATAATGGATTTCCATGTGGTTTTGGCAAAAAAAATGGGGATCAAAGAGTTGCCAAGAGGCCTGACGTGATGCACAAGCGCGGCAGGACAGCGCTAAAAAGTCATGAATGGTGGCGACGAGATCGAGGCACATCCGGCTTGGATACTTCAAGGCACCGCGGTCCTGTTCAAAGATGAGCTTAAAGATTGGTTGGGTGGATTTGGTGGTGGTAAACTTCTCATTGATCGATTGACATGTGGACCTTTCATCCATGCATCTCCCAATATACACAGAAATATTTGTTAAACTTTCCAAATGAATTCTTCAGAAAAAATATTAAAACAACTCCGGGAAAAGAGTGAACCAAAAGTCATAAGGCATGCTCATTGGACAGTAGGTACTCTTATCGTGTGCACCTACCAGACTAAGGACAACCGATGAAAAAGTCCAGCTGTAGCAACCATAGTTGTTGAGGAGTGTGAATTTCTGGGTAGAAAGTCAACAGATTTAGAAGAGTGAGGAGCACTTCATGTCCCTACCAAAGTGTGCAGCTTTGAATCTTTTATTAACTCTGTGGAGACAAGACATGCAGCATAAAGGCCCAGGTTACCTGCTTCAGTTTTGTTTTTTTTTCTCTTTCTTTTAGATTCAAATAAAGCTGTTCCATGCATGGTGTCATTTATCAGCAAATAGGTAGTCAACCTCCCCTTGCTCCCCATCTCAGACCTAACTGGTCATCACGGCAATTTGCTTGCCTCCCTCTTTTTCTCTCCTTCCTTCCCTTCATGATCATTCAGTCAGCTAAGCATGGACAGTTCACAATATGAATGTGTCCGG
>JASGXE010013945.1:0-12186 GCA_030068105.1 Sinentomon sp. SZTP_YWyxl | reverse complement strand
ACACTGTCCACAAAGGCAATGGTGGCAGAACGACGAACAAATCTGAGTCAAATGGTTAAAATTAAAAATTGTCAAAACATTTTAAAAGACAAGGGCGAAAACAGATTGGCAACAAAAGACGGGTCATGATCAGTTACAAGAGTTGTTGCAAGTTGCGATGCCTAGGGATGCTTTTGCCCTCAAAATTGTGGGGGATGCAGAGGGAAGAGAATGAATTCCAATCTCGAATGGTGCGGGGGAAGAAGGAATTAAAAAATTGATTGGTACTGCAAACCGGACCAGTGAGTGCCAGGCCATTATCTGTTCTACGCTGATTAAGTTTGATGGAATAGTTCATTGGTAGAGGAAAATTGTAGGAACATTGGATCATGGGAGCCATTATTGTCTATGTGGCTGTACATCCCCCAGAGAGAATGTCTGCAGGCATTGTCCAGGCACGGCACATCCGTGATACCAGACATGTACAGTCTCAGAAACAACACTGACTCCCATGATCCAATGAAGGCACTCTTGTTAAGGGAGTCATTTTTTTTCTATGACTGTACAAGTTTCATTCATATGTACGAATGAATAAAAATGCCTGAAGTATTTATGTGTGTTCTTCCAAACTGTTGCCTTCCCTTCGAAACATTTTTATCCTTCTTTTTAACTCTCATGCAAATGAAAAGGGAAATAGAGAAAAGGGTCATGTTGTAATAACGGTTTCGAGAGGTGTCATATTTTTTATCCGGTGAGCAGAAATTTGGCCACCACTCTTCATTCGTTGAGTTGCTTGCTCCACGCGGTAGTATCCAGATCTTAGGATAGTCTGATTGTGTCTAGAGAAGTAATGATGTGGTAGAAAAGTTTGTTGACAGATATATTGCTCACTCCTCATTGCGACCGAGTGTTTGTTTTCGAATTTGCGGTTGCAGAAGAGAGGCGGGAGACGGGATGCGGGAGGCGCGATGCGGGAGGCGAGAGGCGGGGGGATGCGGTGGAAAATGGCCTGGAGAAGCAGCTGTCAAAATTGGCCCGTTGACAAATGGTGATGTGATTACCGGGAATGGGCCAAATGAGATAGATGGTTGGGGACACTACAGAGAAAGGGGAGTTTCGTCTTCAAAGATGGGAGGGGTATAGGAATGGAATTGTTGCCCGACGGCGGTGGTAAGCGCTCGCCAACTGCTGTAACCACCCTCAAACCACAAAATTATGAGAAAACTTTATCAACAGAGCTGCTTGCAAGGCTATCAAACAAAAGGACAGGGTGTTCAAAATTATTCGCATCGGGATGTGATGTATACATGTCGTGGAATTGCACAGTCGTGATGGAATTACTTTACCCGCACATGTGTTTTCCGAAGGTTGCAGTTCGGAATACCTGCCAACATTTGAAAAAAGCTGAACTCGACGAGTTTTCACACACGCTCAAGTGGCCAAAATAGGATAGGAAGTGGAGGACGATGTGGGTAGGGTAGGATAGGTTAGGAAAGGTGTGTTGGGAGAGGTTAGGTTGGGTTAGGTCAGGTTAGGTTAGGTTTAGTTAGATTTAAGTATATCTGAGAGCATTGTTGATAACTCGTTCAGTTCAATGTCGGCCGGTATTCTGAACTGTTACCTTTCCGAATTACGCCCTGTCTCCGAAAATTCTTTTTTGCACTTTTCTCCCTTACTTCGCCATCGTTTTGTTGTCTTTGGAGGATGTTGAGGTTTGCATGTCGCGTCCCTTAGATTCTCCTTAATCCTGCGGGACAACTCCCCGTTTTTGCTGCATCAGTGACTGATGGAGCACCCTGTGTAGGTGGCCTAATCGGCCGATAGAGCAAGGCTCTGTGCGACGAATGCTGGAGATAGTCGTTTTGCAAACTTTTGAGCCTTAATTGCTCTCGAAAGACGAAAGATTTTTTGCAACCACACTCTCGAGAAGACCCGATTTGGAGGGCTTGAGGCGGGTGTTTTGAGGGGGCATGTCTGAGGGAGGGGGTGCTGATTCCCGAGAGCAGCAGGGGCAAAAAGACCAGAAATCACCCTTAATTGAGGCTTTTATCAAAACGAGCCAACAAAGACAGTTAGTATAGCGCAGGCAATTTCATATTTATTACGGCGAAATCAAGGCCCAGTGCTCCTTTGTAACCTTTCATAAATAATTCCAAAGGTCATTAATTCACTATGCAGAAGGACGAGAAGTCGATACAGTGTGTTATCTATTATCTAAACACAACAGCTTGTTTTGCATCAATTTTTAGATGGCAACAAAAAGTTTAAGCGAGCTTTTACAAAAAAAAATTTTTTTTGTTTTTTTTTTTATTATTTATTTTTGGCAATAAAAACAAAAAATTAATCACAATTAAATTCATGATTTTAAAAAGATTAATAACCTTCAAATTATAAATTAACATTAAAATTATTTTTTGCAATTAAAAATTTTAATTACAGAAATAGAGGGTTGTGGGCATTCTGTGTGGGACAAATTTTTCTCGGAAAACGCACTGATACTCTACGCAAAGCAGTCTATACCACTGGATTCTTCTGAGAGTCGTGTAACAGTTCCCTCCTCATTTACTTCTGAGGAATGCCATGTATAGTCTATGTACAAAGAGGTTAGGTTGCGTTTATTTGCTTTTTGTACAGTCATCAGTCTGGAATTGTTGATCCCCCCACAGGATACCCAAGACCCGAAAAAATATTGGTGCAAGATTTTTTATAACAATTAAAAAGTATTGTACGAGTAAATGTAACTCTGTACCTCGTCTGTGATTTTCAAGTGATCAAATTCTTCAAACGACTAATACATACACAACCTCCCATAAGTCACTGCATAAATGGCATGTGTTAATGAGTGGACTCCCGTTTAAACTCAGCTAATTTTGGAATTTAATTTACAGATTGGCACAGAGATCTCCCAGCCAAGTAAAGCTAACTTAACCGAACCTTAGCTAACCTCCTAATCTCACCTAACCTACCTAACCTCCTAACCTAACCTAGCCTTAACCTAACCTTCTCTACCTATCCTATTTGGCCACTTGAGCGTGTGCGAAAACTCGTTCAGACCAGCATTTTTAAAATGCCAGCCGGTATTCCGAACTGTAACCATTGACATTACAGGCTCTCCCTCAGCTCCCCAGTGAACTGCACCGACGGATTTTTTAATGGGGGCGGCACACGTACTGAACGTTGCTGGAAACAGTATGGTACGTAGATGGTGCTCACCCTTTGCACTGAAGCTTTTCCATCCCATAACCTGGTTGAGGCTGGTAACATGTCCACTTATAAGTCTGTCTTTCAGAGCTTGTTCACAGCAGTGCCCCGCAAAATGGGAGGATGCGCAGACAGTTTGTGCCACGGTAAATTTCGTGTCCCGACCGGGAATCCAACTCGGACCACCTGATGTGTACGAGATCGACGCGCTAACCACTGCTTCACTGCCTTACTTACCTTCAAAACTTCTCATATGTTCGAAGACATTTGTTAGACTATGTATAACCTAACCTGTCATTTGATATCCTTCTGTGAGGCCAAAAAAAAAACGTCCAGAAAAACGTCCAGAAAAACGTTAAGAAAAACGTCCAGAAAAACGTCCAGAAAAACGTTTAGAAAAACGTTCAGAAAAACGTTTAGAAAAACGTCCAGAAAAACGTCCAGAAAAACGTTCAGAAAAACGTTCAGAAAAACGTTCAGAAAAACATTCAGAAAAACGTTCAGAAAAACGTTCAGAAAAACGTCCAGAAAAACGTCCAGAAAAACGTCCAGAAAAACGTTCAGAAAAACTTTCAGAAAAACGTTCAGAAAAACGTTCAGAAAAACGTCCAGAAAAACGTCCAGAAAAATGTCCAGAAAAATGTCCAGAAAAACGTTCAGAAAAACGTTCAGAAAAACGTCCAGAAAAACGTTCAGAAAAACGTCCAGAAAAACGCCCAGAAAAACGCCCAGAAAAACGTCCAGAAAAACGTCCAGAAAAACGTCCAGAAAAACGTCCAGAAAAACGTCCAGAAAAACGTCCAGAAAAACGTTCAGAAAAACGTCCGGAAAAACGTCCAGAAAAACGTCCAGAAAAACGTCCAGAAAAACGTTCAGAAAAACGTTCAGAAAAACGTCCAGAAAAACGCCCAGAAAAACGCCCAGAAAAACGTCCAGAAAAACGTCCAGAAAAACGTCCAGAAAAACGTCCAGAAAAACGTCCAGAAAAACGTTCAGAAAAACTTTCAGAAAAACGTTCAGAGAAACGTTCAGAAAACGTCCAGAAAAACGTCCAGAAAAACGTTCAGAAAAACGTTCAGAAAACGTTCAGAAAAACGTTCAGAAAAACGTCCAGAAAAAACGTCCAGAAAAACGTCCAGAAAAACGTCCAGAAAAATCCTCAGAAAAACGTCCAGAAAAACGTCCAGAAAAACGTTCAGAAAAACGTCCAGAAAAACGTTCGCCGTGGCGTGGTCCTTTTGCAAGAGTCGGATTTCTCAAGAACGGCAGTTTTGGCGCATCATGTAGACGGGTTTGGATATGGCCATGCGACAGATCCGGCAGGTAAGGACGACCAAACGTGCGATTTTCAAGACGGTTTGTTTCCCTCTATGCTTGTACAGTTTTTACTTGTTTTTTACTCGGCAGATTTAATTTACTTTGAAAGCAGGAAAGAAAGAAAGAACGAAATAAAAGAAAAAAGCGAAACTGGATTTAGGATGAGGCCTTTCCTTATATTGCTCAAAATCCAGGAGAAATGTAACCGGTTTTGCCACTTCCTCGATCTGGAAGAAATCGGCGCTTAAAGTATACCTTTAGAAGTTTCCCAAAAATCACTTGACAACCCCTGCAATTTGCCAGTTTTCAATCTTCTCGTGTGGGGCTATTTCCACAGATTTCAGGTTCAGACCAAGACAGAATATGGATAACGCCTGCGCTGCAGGTGTTATCCATATTCGAATTGAAACAAAATCTACTCCAAGCTGCCAGAGTTGATTCAAAAGTTCAACGCACTTTTCTGGGGTTGTCAAGTGACTTTTGGGAAACTCTGTACATAGAAAAAGCTTGGGATCCGCCCATTCACTTGCGTCTAAATGCGCATCTCGCTCTCCTTCGTCGCTTGCTAGAAATTGCTTACCTCTGTATTGGGCTTGTTTCATTTGCTTGAGATTTCCCGAATCGCAGGCTTTTTCCGCAGCGCAGAGTTGCCTATTCCATGGAGAAAGCTTTCGTCGAAATGCAATTTTAAAGACTCAAACTTTTTCGGGTTTTTCTTTACAATAAGCGGCGACATGTGGATATGCAAACTTCGGGCCGTATAAGGAGATATTAAGCAGTTTATGACAAATAGAAAAATTTATCATGATTTTTTTTAATCCACACAAAACTGACACAAAGGATTTTGGAGTGTCATAAGTCAAAGAGTGAAAGCCAAAAAATTCGTACAATAGTTAAAACACAGACGATCGGACGAGAAGCAACATTAAAAAGCGGCTGGTGCGTGAGATGAAACCCAGACCGCTACGAATAGCATCTGAATTCCAAGGCAGCGCATTCCAGTCATGCATTGTTCTTAGTAAAAAGGAATACGCGTAGCATTCATATGCGGCACAATGTAATGGTGAAACTTATGTATAGGCCATTGTCCGTGCGCCTTTGGCAAGGTTGAAGGGTGCATGTAGTTAACCGGTGTTTGGGCAGATATCTTATTTGTCAGAGATCACTAAACAAATCGAGTCGTCTCAAACTTCAACCTATTTTGTTTATGTTGACAAGAAAACAAGCACCAGGCAGTGAGGGTGGAGGATCAGGTCCGGGTTGGTTAGCTTTAATTAAGAAAATAGTGAAGGAAAACCGTGAATCACGTTTCCGAAGTTGTACAGCATGTTTGTAAAGTTTTACACTTTTTCTTTTGATACCGGCCTGTGCCGATATACAGAGCCCAGCAATGTATTCGGACACAGGAGAAATTTTTAAGGAGCTTATACACTTTATGCATGACTTTTCGGTGGTACACCTTGGGCACACCATTTTGTAACATGGGCTTTGATGGGAGTGTTCTTTTCGGAACATTGCTTTGAACACGGACGAGTCGTGTGTCCTTTGAACACCATTTTCTCTGTCACAAATTTGAAACACATGAGTGATTTGGAACACATGGAGTGTTACAAATCATGTGTTCCAAATTTGTGACAGAGAAAATGGTGTTCAAAGGACACACGACTCGTCCGTGTTCAAAGCAATGTTCCGAAAAGAACACTCCCATCAAAGCCCATGTTAAAAAATGGTGTGCCCAAGGTGTACCACACCGTAAACTCGTGTTTTGAGTGCACGCATGGACCATCTGATTTCAACAATGCTTCATGCAACTTCACAGCTTACACGAATGTCATGATGGTTTGCAGCATGCGAAGCCATGTATTCAAAATGACCCGTGAGCTCCTGTGTTCGAAAACGTTTGGTTAAAAGTGTATGCGTCGCGTTTGTTGAAAAACCTGCTGTATTATGCAGCGTTAAAGATGGAGTTTTCAAGCAAGCAAGAGGGGAAGCATTCTTTTTGTTGAGAGTTTTTCCCAGAGTAAAAGTTGTTTCTTCTTCAAGTTCATCCTCTGTTGGGTGAGGTGGTACGGACCCTGAAATCACACTTTGGTCGTGCGGACGAGAGAAAAGAGAAAAAACCGAACGTTTTGCAGAACTCCACCGGATATCGAGAGAATCGCGAAACATACCAAGAACTTTTTTTGGTTCCAGAAAAATTACACCCTTTGGAATCCATTGACCAAATCCTCGTCCACAATGGAACCTATGCTGGAAAAAAAAATGATATTTTTTTCACTGGGCTGTTTTCCATAGCGGAGAGAAGGGTCCAGTGGAAAGCTACTTCAGTGCGAATTTCGCTCGGATGTGACAAGGTTTTCTTGATCTTCATTGGCAGCCACGTCATGCAAGGCGACCGAATGCGAAAATCGACTTTTTGGAACCGAACTTTCCACCGAAATCGTTTTCCACCGGACCCGTCTCTCCGCCGTAAACGTTAAAATTTTGCTGGAAAAGTTAGCAGTTTCACACAGGCGAAACCAGGGGATATACCATTGCAAAATATGACAATAAAAGAGAAGATTTCAGGACAAACTATGTGGGATTGCATAGATTCAAAAATTTCCCCAGGTTTCGGTGGTGCAGACTGATGGAAGTCCTGTCTGCCCCCTAATGTCGCAACACGATCGATGGATAAAGACGATGTCTGATGCATATCTGGGTGGGGTCTGGCAATGCATCCAATGCGACACTGATTAAGCCCTCGTTTTCGTTGCATAGACTCGTTTGTATATATATAGGCGAGTGATTAATTGGCTGATGTGAACTGAATTTGAATGAAATACGAAAACCTTCAAATCGAGACGAATACCTTACACCGAGAATATATCGAGACGAGAAATACCTTCAAAATGACAAATTCATCCTGCTTCCATACCTTTCTTCCCTGCTGCAAGCGTTTCTTCCCGAATTCCTTTCAGTGCAAATTTCCATGCACCTCAGGCCTTTATCCTTTCGTTTTATACAGTACCTAATTTCCTCATTCGACTAGACACAGGCTTTACACATGCATGAGAATGTATGTCTCTACACTCTAAACCTGAGGTTTCAATATGGAACACCTTGAGAACACCTTTTTAACATGGGCTTAGATGGGAGTGTTCTTTTCGGAACATTGTTTGGAACACTTGAAGTGTTCTTGGAACACCAATTTCCTGTCACAAATTTGGAACACATAAGCGATTTGGAACACTTGGAGTGTTCCAAATCGCTGATATGTGTTCCAAATTTGTGACAGGAAATTGGTGTTCCAAGAACACTTCAAGTGTTCCAAACAATGTTCCGAAAAGAACACTCCCATCTAAGCCCATGTTAAAAAGGTGTTCCCAAGGTGTTCTATACCGCAACCTCATGTTTAGAGTGTATGAAGGCGACAGTTATGCCTTGTGGTGAGGCAACGAGAAATACTTAAAATCAATTTGGAAAACTTAAAACGAGTCTAAAAACTCAACAGTTGATATTTATTAGGCGATGCAACGGACAGAAGTTGCCCGTTGCAGATGAAGGCAATGTAAAGTCGTGTCAGGAAACGGACTGTTTTTGTCCTTCCTTTTCTGCTTTGTAATTCAGACCTTTCTCAGAAGGATATGCACAGGTGGCTTTGAGCGACAATGAAAGGAATCAGTCGAGAACAGATGTGAAGGTATACCTAATATGGGATGCCTGAATCTTTCCCGCGTGCGACAGATTTCAAATTGTTTCGATTACAAAACGGTGAAACATTGATAAGCTCGTCAGGTGGGGTGGCATGAAAGGGTGGGTTGATTATTGTGCCGTCTCGTCTGCAGGGTTCCCACAACTTTGTAGAATTTCGTTTTCCTGACTTTCCCTGACTTTTGCCGATCCTTTTTCCCTGAATTTCCCTGACCTTTGCTGATCCGTTTTTCTTCCTCACCAACACAAAGCGTCGCTGTCCAATTTCAAAAGCCGCCGCAGCCACACGGGGTCTGGGTCAGAGCTCCAGCGAGGTTCAAATGGGGGGATTCTCTGGCAGGGGACGGAGCCCGCCAAAAGCTGATGAAATTTTGACATTTTTACCTTTTAAATTTCGTTTCTCGATCATTTTAAGGCTCCCGGGGATCCTTATGATTTTTGATTTTCCCTGACTTTTGTCATATTTTTTAGCAATTCCCTGACTTTCCCTGAGCTTCCCTACTGTAGGAACCCTGCGTCTCTATGCTCTTGCCGTGTCTATGCGTTTCGTTGAAATCCAGTTTTCGGACAAGTAATTGAAAGGCCGTGATTGGTCATGGCTGCAGGCATTCTCTCAGGGGGATGTGCAACCACAGAAACAATAATGATTCCCATGATCCAATGCAGGTACTTGCATTAAGGGAGTCATTATTGATTCTGCGACTGTACATACATGGTACACCGTTATTTCACCGCCGAATTTGAACGTCACACTTTATGGATTTCTTTAAGCTCGTATGCCTGTATGAGGCGGGCATAATTTTCAGCGTCCGCGTTGGAAGCGAGGAACTGCACCTTTCCAAGCCGGAAAGGAAGCCATCAGGGACCAAATTACTCACCGTAGCCAAATTTACAAATTTTAATTCCGGCACATCACATTCAGAAATATCCTCGCGTTCTAATGTTCGTCTCACGGCAATTTTCCAGCTGTTTCATAGACAACCTTCTGTCAATGCGGAGAGAAGCAAATGACGATATGGCGCCGCATGGCTCTCACCTCTGTTGACATCAAAGACCTAACCTGACCTAACCTAATAACGGTGGTTTCCCTGGGCTCCCGGGTGCCCATTTGATTAATCTATACGAATTTGGCACTTTTCCATCTAACCGCATGTAAAAGTCCCGAGTCACAAAAAAGGCAAGAAACACTCTGAACATAGAAAATGGGTTAGGTAAGGTTAGGATAGGTTAGTTAGGCGAGGTTAGGGTAGGTTAGGTTGGTTAGGTTAGGTTAGGTTAGCTTTGTTTTGCTTTTTTGTCCAAGTGCCAAATCGGGACATTGCCGAATTCGTATAGATTAATAAAATACGCCGCCCGGGTTGAGTGGAGAAATACAAGTAATCAAAAAAAAAAAAAAAAGGAAAAAGCGAAAAATGTTGAGCACCCAGTACTTTACAGCGATCATCTAGGGTTCCGGATTGTCCCCTTATAACGCACTCAGGGGTTCTCGATTGTCCCCCCTTGTTCGCACAATACAGAACTGAGGTTCTACATTGTCCCCGGTTCTGGATTGTCCCTCCCATTAATTTCATTTGCCGAAAAAAAACAATATACTGGCCGTCACCAGTTGGGCAAGTCATCTTCCGCGAAAACGTCGATCCGAGTTGAATTGAACTTTTTATTTTTTCGGGGTTTGGCCCCGTTTCATATATGCAAAAACACAGCAATTTTTATGCAAGTGACAAAAATAAATGTTAGAAAGCATGTAAAGAACCTCATTCAAGAGGCAACAAAAAAGTCTTAAAATGACAGCAAGTGGTAAACCGGAGTGGAATTGTAGTGTAGAGCTGTAACAGGCGAACATAACCTAATGGATGGAGCTCCCAAAGAATGCGTAAAGACGTGCTTTCAGTAGATTTATAGAAATTGGGGGTTTATAAAATTTTTGCGGGTAAGGAATTCCAGTCGTTCTCAGAAGAAAAGAAAATTTCTTCACATTATTCGTGCGGTATGAAAGAGTTCTTATTTTGATTTGGTGGTCATGCCGAGAAATGTATGAATGGGGATGCTTCCTTCGTGACAGCGCCGTTCCACAGCGCCGTTGCAGCGTGGGTTCTCTCGGAGCGTATGGTCATATCGCGGGTTCATACACCCTACCCTGAAACAAATTACCGAAAAATATTTGCAAAATTTGGACTTGACGAAACAGTCATCATCATTGCCATTCTGAGCTGACAGCCATGCTGCCGGTGACTCGGCAAGGAGGGCAACACAAAAACGGTTATCACGTACCTACACAAAGAGGCCAATTAGGCCAAAAACTTCGCAGCGAGCTCGAATAACTCTACTTATCAGCAACAGATTTTTGCGAAACTACCTACTGAGACAGGAGAATGATTATATTTAAAGCTCTGTTTACATAGGACTAAGGATTTTTTTAGCATGCATGAACAAGTTCTCGTTGCCCTTTCTCAAGTGCTGGCTAATATTGGCGGCTGGGGAGAGCTGTTAAATTATGTTAACCTCCCAACCTGCTTGCTATTCACGTCATGACCATAACTTCAAAATAAATCCTCTTCGCTTCCGGCGTGAGGTTGGGAAATATGCCTTCATAACGAGGACAGTGCGTGACTGGAATCTCCTCCCTTGGAGTGTCTTTTTGAACAGCCTCTAAGCATTCCTATTCTGCAAAGACGCTTGTCAGCGCTGCCCTGATGCGCTGCGCTCTTTCATTTTTTATGTATTTCATTGTTTTTAGTGTTCATTGATTCTGATATGAGGTGTACGCCTCTTAAAGAAATAAAGTATTCAATTCAATTCAATTCAAACAAAACAAAACGAAACAGATGCCAAACTGAAATCAAAGAACGTGTTGTCCTAAAAACAAATGAAAAGTCAAAAACAAAGTCAAGATGAAAAGAGAAGGCAAAATATTGCCCTGAAAATACCGACACGACATGGAGCACATGTGTGAAGTTAATGATGAGCCAATAAAAGTTCATGAAAATTATCCTGAAACACAAAAACATGAACAGCCCCATGGGTCGTTGGAGTTCCTGCAAAACCACCAGCCCAACCGGACTTCCGCAATGCAAATGCAAATGCGAGCGACACCCAGCCATCTAAAATTTCCATAATTATTACCTGCTTTCTTCATTCAATAATTCTGTCATATTATTCCGCGTTTTCTTTCCTTACTCGATTAGGCACCTCACCCGAAACAAATCGATAATTTCAACCGTAATTTTGAAGGTGGGGGAATGGCGTTTGGTGCAGCTGTGGAGGAACAGGAAGCGACCCCGTTTTCCGTTTTGTTTCGTTCCTCCAAGCGATGATTGACTAATTCGTTCCAATCAAAAACACATGTCGCCTCGGCAGCTGCCGTCCCGATGGAAGAGCGAGGATTTCTGAAATGTCTAGAATTTCGCACTGAAGCAAAAATGAATATTGAAAGGGACTATTATCGGAAGGAGAAGCAATTTTAAAGCCAAAAACGATACCCTCCTCATCCCCCTGCATACCCCCATCCCCTTCACGTCATCTTCAACTTCTGCATACCCTGCTGCCTCTGCATACCATCCTCCGGAGCCCTGAATGCCCTTCTCCCCTGCATACCTCACCCTCTGTGGCATACCCCCTTCCTTACATACCCTTCACCCCCGGCGGAAAATCGAACAGGGACGATTCTCAAACCATTCTTTCTCCAGTGTCCCGTCATCCCTGCTGAATGATTTTCCCCAATTAGCTGCCCCACCTTCCAATAATATAAGTGTAAGTCATGCGAGTCATACGAGCGTTGCTCAATAGCTAATGACGGTTATTCCCCCTGAAGATACCTTTCTGAGAAAAACACCGCTCTTCTTCCGATTGGAGTGCAAGTGAAAAGGCTGAAGATATTCGAGTGCACCGCAGACAAATACGTATACAATAGTCCACGATTCTTCATTTTTTTTCACCGACCACATGAGGGATGTGCTCAAATTATGCTCCTTCCCTTCCACGTTCTTCACTACGTTT
>JASGXE010013944.1:0-13489 GCA_030068105.1 Sinentomon sp. SZTP_YWyxl | reverse complement strand
TCCTTCTTATCAATTCAATTGCGCTCTTTCAGAAGTGCGGAGGAAGAAGGAATGCATTCCATTCGGGACAGTGCGAGGGAAGAATGAGTAATAATTCTGCGTGTGCGTTTAAAGAGTGGAGCCGTGATGTGAAATCTATGCTGGCTGCGGCGTGGTACAGAGGCTCCAGCAAAGCCTTGAGGAAGGTTAATAGTGCACTCACGCGTCACCACTATTTTACGTAGAGGGACTAGTCTGCGATCCTGTCTGCGTTGGGATAATTTTAGAAGGCCAAGAGTCGAAAGGAGAGAAATCCATCGAGAAATGAGTTATAGGACGCAGCGGAGCAGTGTGGCCTGGTTTCGTCATTCAGAGGGAATACCGGAGCACTGTGGTCCGAAAAAGTACCTACCAAAATTCGACGAGTCAGATCCGCTTTCGAGTTTGTTTTCGTTCCATCCAGTGGACATCAGGCCTCGCATGCTTTTGGGGTCAAAAATGGCTTTCCGATATGTGTTTTCGATGGGCGCATGCTTGGAGTTCGGCCGTGTTAACGGACGCCACGAAAGGAACCACAGACGAGACATGGACTTCTTGGGACATCTTCCAGAAAGAACATATCTGCCAAAATCGCATGGGAATGCCTGTCGGCAAACTATTTAAAGCCCATTTCGCCATCTAATAAATGCCAGCACTTACGAGTGCAGTTTCGTCGTTTGACTCGCCTTGAGCTTTCATTTGCCAATTGATTCAAAGGTTTTTACTTGCCAACCTTTAGGAAAAACGTTCATTAGAAAGGTATGGCATTTATAAACAACTGCGTGGTCGAAAAAAATTGCTCAATCGAAGTGCTATAAATGCAGAGTTTATATGCTTCAAAAACACATGGGATGTCCTTGCTCGTTGATGACGTCATCTCATCATGACGTCCGGAGCTCCAGCAGAGAGTCACGCATTGGACCCAGGAATGAAGCAGAGCACCTTTTCATGCTGTCTCGCAATTTGTATCTATCTCTATGATCCTAACATTCCACTCAAGCTTGACTATTCCAGGCGCATATTGCCCCAAAGATTCTGCGTGTATCATGCACATACGGAGCCATTCTGAATACCCGGATAGATTTTTTCAAACTTTTGAAGCACGGGGCAATGTAATTCCCCATTTCTCATGCGCCGAAAAACACATTACATGAAGGAATTCATTTTACGGCACTTAATAGAAGGGGAATAACATTGCCCCGTGCTTCAAAAGTCTGACAAAAATCTCCTATGGCCCGAGTACTCAGAATGGCTCAGTGTATGAGTACACGAGTGAGGAAAAAATACCCGATTTCAGCTGACCCTCGAAGAGGGGCAAAGAAATGACCCAGTCGTAAAGCCATGCTATTACAGGCCGATGGGGGACTTTTTTGTAAGCAGCTGAAAATGACCTGGAGCAGGTAATCATTTCCTTGTTGATAAAAATTATTAATGCCAATGCATCTCTCCCAGGTCGGTCCGAGGCCGCCAACGTTTCAGCAGTAATTCATAAACAAGCCCACTACAGCCCATGGGCTTGTTCAGAAACTCTCAGCGCTTAAAGGTTGTTGAGCAAGACTTCACCGACTGTTTTCCATTGCCGCGAATGCAAATTCAGAAAGAAGTCTCGCCTGAGAACACTCTCAGTGTTGATAGAGTTTCTGTAAAAACTAAAAACACCTTAAACATAATACATTCCTTCATGGTTGTGCGCTACCATGACCTTTGCTGCTCCCTGTCTGCATGTCCTGTGCTACATAGAAAACGTACGCAACAAACAAACCAATGGCGAAAAAGCTTGCTTTAAACGAATAAAGAATTTGACGAATTTTTATTTGTGTTGAACCACACGATTCAACAACAACTTGCGAGCGGACACATGTGCAAGATTTCGATGTGTTTCATACAACAGGCTTATATTGACAAGCAGATTACCAGATAAGACATCTCCATATTCAGCAGATGTCTTTGCTGGTAAATGATCGACAAGGCCAAGCATCTGCTAGATACTAGCCAGCTGCACATACCGCGTCGCCTGTACCGGTTATGCGCTGAAGTTATGCATCGTTCGGCAAGGATGTCACGTAGATGTAACCCTGGTAGTGCTGCTGGAAGGTGTTTAATGGCCAAAGCCCCTCGTCGATCGGATGGTACCTTAAGAAGGAAGTCTCGTATGCAGCATCACATTACGCACATTAAAGAATACTAGATCCAGTTCCAAGACACACACCTGGCAGGTTTCACCACATAGAAGTCACATATCACAAGCCACACGCCTCCAATCTTGGAGTTAAGAGGCCCTTAACCCCCATACGAGGCCCACTTAAAGGAACTAGGCCGGATATTTAAAATCAACATGGAACATCTACATTATCCTGTTAAGTTCCTTGCGATGAATGTGATATGAAATAAAGAAGCACAAGTATGTCTTCAACCTCCATTTTGGAGTTAATGTGCCCTGAACCTTCCCCCTAAGTGCTCCATTTAAAGGAATGGGGCCGAAAATTAAGATAGCCGTTGATAATTTACGAATGACGTTTGTGCTGCTCTCGTAAATTTCTTGAGCCCAACTTGACGGAATTGGGTTCAAGGGTAAAATTCTTGAGCCCAACTTGAGTGCCAACTAACTTCACAAGTCCGAGGAAAAAGCGTGTGCCTCTTTATTTTTAATGACGATTATATCAAGGATTTTTTTCCCTAAAAATTTGGATGTTCTCCAAACGATGTTTTTCATAATCGGACTTATTTTCTCAAAGGGGCCGCTTTGGAGCTTGGGGCCCCTTAACTCCAAAAATGGATGGTGGGGGAAAATCGTTATTCTTAGCCTGCAATCACCACAAGGAACTTATCCTCCTAAAAATCGATGCTGTACGGTGATTTTCAAAACTAGGACCTATGACTAAAAGTGGGTCGCTTTAGGGGCTTTCGGGCCTCCTCCATAATGGGTCGATGGGTCGATGGACAATTCGCGTCTCCTTTTATTATTATTAATATTATTTAACACCTGCGAACGCCTTCTGGCATGTGGCCGGGGGATATCTTGCATTGCGAAGTGTTACTGTGGTCGATTTAACTGGGATATCGGTGAGGTACCGGCATACACTGGTCAGTGCAACTGCTCCAGCACCCCACATGGCTCCAGGCCGAAACGACAGCCATCCGTGCTACCAGTTTTCCGGATATAGCCAACCCGCAGATGACCGGGCAGCACTTTATGGAGATAGCCAGTTTTTATCACAAACGCCAGGAGGAACGTGGCTTGCGGGGCGATGGACAAACGTCCACACGGACAAACGTCCACACGGAAAATTGTCCAAAAAGTGTGGACGTTTGTCCGTGTGGCTGTTTGTCCGTGTGGACGTTTGTCCGTGTGGCTGTTTGTCCGTGTGGACGTTTGTCCGGTTCGGTGCTGGCTTCTGTGGACAAAAATCCGTGTGGCTGTTTGTCCGTGTGGACGTTTGTCCGTGTGGATGTTTGTCCGTGTGGACGTTTGTCCGGTTCGATGCTGGGTTCTGTGGGCAAAACTCCGTGTGGCTGTTTGTCCGTGTGGACGTTTGTCCGGTTCTGTGTCAGGGCAAATTGCTCGTGTCTGTTTCTCCGTGTGACTGTTTGGCCACATCCTGACTGGTATAATCTTAACCGGATTAAATCCCAATTGGTATAAACGCCTGCCTGTGCTTGTTCTGTTGAAAAGGTGCGTTTTTTCGTTTACTGAAAGGAGATGCAATTTTTTCACATGTCAGCAGCCGCTATGAAAAAGGCGGCTGCTGACAGAGAAGCAAGCCCAAAGTTTTTCTGGACAAAAATGATAACAAAGTTTATGTGATTCAATAACATCGTGGTCGCAAAAAAAAACCGGTGTGGTACATCATATACAGGGTTTCCCAAAAGTTACTAGACAACCCCTGCTATTTCCCAGTTTTCAAGTTGCTTGAAAACTGCAATGCACTTTTCTGGGGTTGTCAAGTGACTTTTGGGAAACCCTGTATAGATGCCCATAGGGAGTAAACCAGAGTGCATTTTGAAAACATAAAGGCTCTGCACTGCCAGAGTCCAGCATATAACCTTTCTGTTTTAATCCAGGCAAGATCATCTTCAGACTGCTGTTGTTTTTGTAAAGCGTACCTATGCTACGGCAAGAGTTACAGATTTACATGGATTTGCCCCTGGCACCAGGTGACAGTGAGAGATTTTATCCCAAAACGGAAGGATCTGTTTTTCATGGAGACGAGTTTACTTTCTGCCATTTGCCGGGCGACATGGGGTTATCCAAATTATCAATTCTTTGAAGTTTCTCAATCATAATTTCAATATAGATAAGAATGTATAAAGAATTTTCTATCCGAAGTATTTTATTGCTGGCGGAAAAATATTAATCAATCCTATTATCGTATAGCACTTCCGGGAAAATACTAAATAATTGCATCGAGAGGGTTAAGCTGGGAAATAATGACTTCTTTGCGGTTTTCAAATAAATAAAACATGGTCAGGTCGAAATTTAAAATAGCGCAATTGGTCACCTTTCATCAACCTCCAAGAAGCCGATAAAAGACGCAGTGCATAGAGATCTATCTGACATGTCAATTGACAGACAATAGATCTGAATTTCTATTTTCCCATAGATTGAATTCCCTTGTTTTGCTATGAACCGAATTTCAGCATATTCTGGGGGAAAACTACACTTTGACATGATGTTTTGTCCTTTCTGATTTTCAAGAAGTGCTTTTTCAGTGAGTGCATCTCGACCGATCGTGAAACCTTTCGTCAGAATTTACATTACCAGCCAGAATCTTTGGCCAGAAGTTTTAACGAAGGATTTGTAGAAATCAGGATTACACCAGTCGCGATTTCACGGGACGCTTATCGTCGTGGGTGTCAGCAAAAAACAAACCGTGACTGCCGGTCCGATGAATTCTATAGACTCCCACATTTCAAGACTATCCAAAACTGGCATATGTGGGTTGTGGTAATTCCCAATTGACTGGATAATACTCATGCGAGGCTTTCTGCTGTCATTGATTTGAAATCATTCATGTTGTCGCTTTTTGAACTATGGCTACCTCATTTTCCAGAAAATGCAAATGCGTCTCATGATACACATGAAAAGCTGCATTGGAAATGTTGTGACATGAAAAGAACATCAATTCAAGAAAACCCAGATTCGTCCATATTCTGATTACAAATTTGGATCAATGGCTCCGTAGACTACATTGCCATTATCATGTTCTTGCGAAAACTTGTGAGCCGTCTTCTACCCCGAGTTGGGCGAAGTGCCGGAGAACAAAGTCCAAAGCCGGGGAACAAAGTCCATCTCAAGAGCACACTTTTTCGCATTCGCCGCAAAAATGCCCGTTGTTGTCCATTTCAAGTTGCGTCTCGGCAAACACTGACTTGCGATTTGGTCCCTCTTTTGAAGCAGCTTGCCAAGGTTTGCATGACCAACGGAAGCAATGCATGGCATTATCCTTTATAGCGCATTTACCTGGTCACGGGATGACGCATCCCCAAAAAAAAAAAACAAACGCAGATTGAGAGAGGTCGGGTCATCAACAGAAGTTGAAAGAGGTGTTGGTCTGTACATCATGCAAGTATTATCCCAATCAAATTCAACCCTTTTTGTCTGCCTGGATTTGGCTGCAGATCACAAAGGGCGCTGTTAAGTTGAGTCACATGCATCGCAGCATGCAAGTTAAAACAAAAAATACCAGACCTGCCAAATACCACGCAAATTTCCCTATCGCAAAAATGTGTGGGTGCACTTCCCTGGTCAGTTATCCATCCAAGATAATGTATGTTGCCAACACGAATTGCAGCTGTTTGAGGACGTTCCGCATGAGATGACAATTGGGCTTCCGGGTTTTCATAATTTTCATTAGACCCAATCAAATATCCCTGGAAGTCCTGTTCATACGTTCAATGAACTTGTATGCCTGTGACATGCAAAAGGCGAAAGAGAACTTCCTGTTTTGCCTCAGCCTGGTTGTTCTAAGGGCAAAATTGTTCGACGTTTGGACGATTGTCCGTGTGGACGATTGTCCGTGTGGATGTTTGTCCGTGTGGACGTTTGTCCGGTTCGATGTTTGGTTCTTTGGACAAAATTCCGTGTGGATGTTTGTCCGTGTGGCTGTTTGTCCGTGTGGATGTTTGTCCGTGTGGACGTTTGTCCGTGTGGACGTTTGTCCGTGTGGACGATTGTCCGTGTGGACGTTTGTCCGCGTCCCCTGGCTTGCAAGTTTGTCGGTGTAATTCCTAAACACCGTTTTGTTGTCAATGGCATTGAGAACAGTCCGCACGGACTGGGAAAGTGTGAACAAACAGTGTCGAACAATTGGAAATATTGACACCATAGTGAACGGTACCTACGAGTATTTCTAGATATAACTACAGAACATGTGCTTTCTCATTTGCCTAAAGCTGTTGCATCAGATTTTTCCTTCTTATCGGCGGAGATTGTCACAATTTTGTAAAAATACGTTCAAACAACTTTGATGTTTTCGTTGTTCCAAGTGACATTTGTAACAAACTTTTAGTCTGCATGCAATTTAGTTCAAGCATCAAAAATCAGCAATCGTCCCTTGATTAGCTATACTATTGTGAAATTTACAACAAAGCAACAGTTAAATTCGGCACAACTTACGCAAACACATAACGTTCTTCTGTGATTGGATCAAAGAATGTGCATCTCTTTGCAAATGCCTGTAAAATCGATAAATAAAATGTTCTTCAAATTGCGGGCGGAAAATAGGGTATTCTTACAGTAAAGTGTGAAGAGAACAATATTTAAAAGTACTGTGAATCTACGCTCATCACTGCGGTATGATTCGTGTTCCTTTAGAAGCAAGCTGGGCACAAAGGAACGATTGTCAACTATGAAGTTGCCCGATGATTGGAAAATACGAATTATTCAAAACTGCCATGGGTTCTAGCTGATCACACGTGTGACTTGTGCGTGCATATGGTTCAATATGCTGCATTCACTTCAATTTAGTGAGGCGTATAGGGAGCGAAGGTCATCTGGAGCTGCTCAGAAAAAAAATTCATCATAAAACTGCTATGGTATCATGTTTATCACATCTTTTACGTGTGCTGATTATGGCTCAATTTCGTAAGGCTCAAGGAAGATATTGCCACCTTGTGTTGTATTTCTACTGTAAGAATAATTGTAATTTGCCATTTAAGTGCAACATAACACATGCACCATAACAGTCAAGGATTACAAAAAACATATGAACAGGACAATAGAATGACCATAAATGACAAACAGGAGAGAAACAAAGTTTAACAAACGACCAATGAAAGTCAAAATGGGAAGAGTTTGAAAAAGAAGCGTTAACTCAAGTTTAACTCAAGGAGTGGTTGAATTTCTAGTTAAATTCGGGAATCGAATTTTCTCCTTGGGGAGAGAATTCCATTCCCGAGGGTTTTAGGAAAAAAGAATGAAAGTGTGTGTTTAATTTTATAGTGGGAACCAAAATTTATTGATATGGGAACGGCTCTACTATTGAACTGGCTAGGTCGAATTTCATCTGGAAGAAGGAAGAGCAGCTGGGAATCCCTGAGGATTTTTTTTAACAGTGTATAAAGGCGTCTGTCCGACCTTATCTGAAACCGGAGTGAGAAGCCGAGCTCACAAAGAAAAACCGTTAAATTAAATGTGAAGTCGTAGTCGTTCATGATGAACCGGGCCGCACTTCTCTGCACCTTTTCAAGAGCGTCAACGTGACTTACAAGAAAAGGATCCCAGGCACGGCGCTCATAGTTTCATTGCCAGAGAAATCTGCATAATTTAAAACGACTATAGAATTATGCTTATCGACGATGTGATGTGGGCTGCATGCGGCTCAATTTACTTGGCGCAAAGGAAGAGAATGTCATCCAAAAGTGCGAACTTTTAGAAAAGTTGCCCAAAGTCGTAATGCGCATCATTCAAAACAGGAAATGGATTCGTATGCTTATCAGTTATCACAGGTGTGACGTGCGCTGCAAACGGTCCAATATAGTTGGGTGTGGAGGAAGCGAATGCGATCTGGAGCTGCCCAGAGTGAGGTGCTGGGTCCATGTTTATCGCAGGTGTGACGTGTCCTACATGTGGGTCAATTCCACAAGGCATAAGGAAGCGACTGTTATAGTTGTCGAGTTGTCGAAAGATTATTGCACCAGGGTGAAATATTCAAGCAATTTGCGACAGTTTTTACTGGTGGTATTCGCCAAAACCATTAACCATGACCCTAACACTCAACAGCCAATTTAACAGACGAATGCATCTTTTTCAGCAATTCATCGTAAACTAATAAGCGTTGTGCACAGAAATAAATTTGCGCAATACATATCTGTCAGGATCGGGGGACTGGGATAGAACGGACTGAGGCAGAAGTGGACTGAGGCAGAATTGGACTGAGGTAGAATTGGACAAAGGAGGGAGTTTTGGAGGGAGATTTTGCTTGGAGGTGGTAGCTTGCACCTGTCCTAACTTAACCTAACCTAACCCTCAGAAATGAAAAAAATCAGCCTCCAAAAATGCAAAAATTCTGCCTCAGTCCACTTCTGCCTCAGTTCGCTCTGCCCCAGTCACCGGTCCCATCTGTCAATTGAGTTGGTTATTGAGTGGAACCTGAGGGTGAGTTGCAATTGGGAATACGACAGTCTTGTGCAGAAATTGCGATTTGCATATTTGGAAATTAGTCAGGCAAAGTTTCGAATCTCTGCCCCTGGCAATCAAACACCTCTGCAATTCCCGCAGTACAGCAAGTGCGTGTTTCATAACCGGTAGATCAGTTAGGCGCATTGTTTTGAATCTTTGCCCCTGGCAATCAAACGGCGGTGCAATTCCCGTAACGACTTAAGTGCGTGTTGCATGTGTTTTAGATCAGTTAGGCGCATGGTTTCGAATCTTTGCCCCTGGAAATCTAACGGCGCTGCAATTCCCGTAACGGCTCAAGTGCGTGTTGCATATGTTTTAGATTAGTTAGGCGCATTGTTTCGAATCTTTGCCCCTGGCAATCAAACGGCGCTGCAATTCCCGTAAAGGCTTAAGTGCGTGTTGCAAAAATGTCTCCCACATATTATTTCCCACATTTATTTCCCACATATTATTCTTCTGCAGTTCAAAATAAAAAAGCGAAAATCACCTGGAAGAATTTTATTTCCTCTCTTTGCGCCAGTGGCGCCGTTTTTCAATCGAGCGTGTTTGTTCAACAAAAACATCGTCCTGAAGCAAGCGACACAGTTTCAGCGACACCAACGTGCCAAGACCAAAGACATCCATCAGCCAGTCCCTCTGCCTTTCCCGCATCCCGCATCACGACGTGTGCATTCCCATGCCAAATCTCTTTCGACCAATGCACGTTCACCTTCTTCTTGTGGCAATTTTCGAAACGGCGATGTCTTTGGAATGCTCACCACATCATTGGTTTTCGGCAACCAAGAACAAAGGGGGGAGCAAAGACAGGGATTGAAATTGTCGTGATGAAGAACAACATCACAGTGATCTTTCTTTTTCGGCTTTTTGTCCCAAGTTTTGCCATCAGATGGCAGTTGTCGTTTTTGCATTTCGTTCCTTGCAGTTTCAACATCCATTCACAGATGGCAGCACTCCAGACTCATTTTCGTGCGTCATGAAAAAACATTGCAACTCAACATCACCGAAGAAGAGCCACACTCGCCACCAGAGACGGGCGTCCAAAGGGATCGGGGGACTGGGATAGAACGGACTGAGGCAGAATGGGACTGAGGCAGAATTTTTTTGTCGGCCTCTGTCCACTTCTGCCCCAGTCCCATTCTGCCTCTGTTCCATGCTGCCTCAGTCCCATTCTGCCTCAGTCTCATTCTGCCTCAGTCCCATTCTGCCTCAGTCCCATTCTGCCTCAGTCCCATTCTGCCCCAGTCCCATTCTGCCTCAGTCCCATTGCATATGTTTTAGATTAGTTAGGAGCATGGTTTCGAATCTTTGCCCCTGGAAATCAAACGGCGCTGCAATTCCCGTACCGACTTAAGTGCGTGTTGCATATGTTTTAGATTTGTTAGGCGCATGGTTTCGAATCTTCGCCCCTGGCGATCAAACGGCGCTGCAATTCCCGTAACGACTTAAGTGCGTGTTGCATATGTTTTGGATTAGTTAGGCGCATTGTTCCGAATCTTCGCCCCTGGCAATCAAACGGCGCTGCAATTCCCGTAACGACTTAAGTGCGTGTTGCATATGTTTTGGATTAGTTAGGCGCATTGTTCCGAATCTTCGCCCCTGGCAATCAAACGGCGCTGCAATTCCCGTAACGACTTAAGTACGTGTTGCATATGTTTTGGATTAGTTAGGCGCATTGTTCCGAATCTTCGCCCCTGGCGATCAAACGGCGCTGCAATTCCCGTAGCGACTTAAGTGCGTGTTGCATATGTTTTGGATTAGTTAGGCGCATTGTTCCGAATCTTCGCCCCTGGCAATCAAACGGCGCTGCAATTCCCATAACGACTTAAGTGTTGCATATGTCTTGGATTAGTAAGGCGCATGTTTTCGAATCTTTGTCCTGGCAAACGGCGATACAATTCCTGTGACGCAAAAAATTCGTGACAAAAAACCAACATTTAGGCCTATTCAACAACCAGGGGTGGTGCTTCATCTTTGAACGACGATCTATAAATTGTAAAATCAGGTTAATTTTCGACGAGAAAAATATGTTGACAACATCGGATGTTGAAGAATGTTAATTTCAGGCAAAAATGCAACCGGAAAAAATGTCAATTTCCGCGACCAATTTTTGCGCGCGCGAAGTCTTGACGCCAGGTCACACAAAGTTCTGTTAGAGAAGTTTGAGCTTCTGAAACTTATTAGCAAAATAATTCTTTAGCATTGACCAATATATGAAACTTACCTCATCAGGAAGGCAAAACAAAGCGATAAAGGCAATCCACAAAGGAAAATCGGAAACGACATCCATTTCAGCAAATCTATGTATCACTTCACATCTTCAGTTCCTTAGAACAAGGATTTTTTGTTTGGCGGCAGTCCGAGCTTACGCCGACAAGTTTTCCTTCGATGCTTATAGCAATTCGCTTTTGCACTTAAACGCTACAAGCCTACAATGGAATTTCACCATTTTTTTTCTAAACGGCGGCTTGGTGGTATTTTCCTGGCGGGTTGGCGAAGAGAAGCCTGGCGCTGTACGTTTGTCCTCTCTTCAAATCGCAAATTCATAGAAATCAATTCTTCCCAGTGTCATGCGCAATAGCTTCCTTGTCTAAGAGTACTACGAAGGAAGTATTAGAATTTCAGCGAGACTGTGTCTTCACCGGAAAATGATAAGGCAATGACACAGACAGCAGCAGCATAGGTATCAATTCCTTTTTAAACTGTTTTAGGAGAGAATTTGTTGCGAATTTTTGCATTGATCGGAATACGCGAAATACGCGCGCGAAACGTTTGCACTGTAATATAGAGGATTGGAGGCTACTGAAAGCCATTTGGAAATTTTAAACTGGTCATATTGCGAAAAAGGACATCCAGTGGAGGTTGGTGAAATGACTCCACGGACGAATGAACTCTGAAACCCCAAATAAGCAACACAAAACAAAAAACTTTGGTAAGCTTTGCGGTCGAACAACGGACCCCAGAGGACTCGCAATGGATATGGGTCCTTTGACCCTTTTTCGGACCCGCCCTCTCGTGTGATTGAAAAATGGGGACCTCTTTGGAAGGTGTGAAATTGGCCTCTCGATTGAACGGAATTAAAATTTGGAAGAATGGACCCAAATAAAAACTCGCAATGAACTTTTTGGACCATTTTTCGTTTTCTTTGGACCACTCTTCGTCCGTCATCCGTGGGGTCCTTTTTCGGGGTGTGATGGGTTGGCCCACTGCTTGAACGGAATCCAAATTTGGAAGAATGGATCCCGACTGATAGGACCGTTTTCGATTTCTTTGGGCCCCTGAGAGAGTTTAAAAGGGGCTCCCGCAACCGGCAAAAAGGGGCGTGGCCCTTTCCCAATGACGTAATCATTACGTAACAGGGAGAAGGAACTTTCCAGGGAAAGAATGACTCATCCCCATTATCGTTGGTGAAGCTGGATAGCAACCGGCCAACTATGGAACAGGTGACTCATGCCCATGAACGGGGATGAGGCTTTCCCACGCTTGATTCTGAATCAAGCGATACCCTAGAAGTGCCCTAGGCTACCTAGCCCATCCCCGTCTAAGCGCGCCATTGCAGTCTATCCCGACCCTTTCGCGCCCCTCCCTACACCGCTCCATGCGTCATCCGCGCCCATCAAGATTGGGAAACACCGCAGGACCTATGAGTCAACCTACTCCGGGTGGTGGGCCAATGGGAAACCACTTACCTTTATCCTGAGTGATCTTTTCCCTGTGTGCTGAATGCACTTTGTTTGAAGTACCTATAGGTACCAATAATATATGGCCAGAGGAAGCCCGAGAGCTCCTCCACCGGAGGTGTTCCTCCATGGGTTGCCAGACAACAACTGGGACGAGGGAACTCAACGTTTGCTAATTTAAAGTCAAGAATCACCTGTTCGGCAGACGACGCACCCACCGTTCCTTCCCCCGCCCCACTCACTGCGAACCGTTCACCTTGCGTGCCGCAGCTTGACAGTGTGTTTGTGGCGCCACCCGTGGACGACTTGCGGGAACTGCTTGTTGGTTGGTTTGAGCAGCACGTGCAACGTAGCGCCCGTCATCTCTCGGAGCGCAATGCGAGTGCGGTTTCCATGTTCTTTCTCGCGAGGTGGGCGCGGCCCAGATAAAAAGGGAACAAGAAGTAAATGGGGAAAACAAATTGGAAAAAAGAAAACAAAATAGAAAACTCACGAAATGTTTTGAAAGCTCACAAAAATTAAAAAAAAACTATTGCTGAAGAGGCAAAATGGAAAATATAAGAGAAAACCAAAAGAAAATAACATTGAAAACAAAATAGAAATTCAAATTGAAAACAAAATAAAAATAGAGCAAACGTAAAACAAAATAGAAATCATAAAATTGAAAGAAATAAAATAGAAAACAAAATAGAAATAAAAAAAATAATTAAAATATAAAAAAAAATTGGTCAGTTCTCAGCCGTTTAGCAAGATCCATTCACGGCTTTCCATATCCACTCCGGAATGGACATGAAAAACCGAGAACAGATCTCAACCAAACGTGGAGACCCGTCCGGTAATAAACAGCGACTCGAGCCGCAAAGAGAACGCCAGGCATAGCACATGCGTACAATTTGCAGTCAACGGAGTCACCGGAACATGATGCAAAATACGCAAATGGCACAAAAATAAGATCAGGACGGGAACCGTTGTAATCAAGGATGATTGTTTTGACACTTGAATGTACCAGGATTAACACATCTTATTCCACCAGAGCTCAAATGTTGCGCGGATAGCCTTACCGAATATGACTTATTGGATATGAGACATAAAAACGCGAGTGGGAACCAACCATGTGGTTCCGAAATGTCGGAATTATCAAATGCGACTGGTGGCGCCATCTCCAATAACTAAA
>JASGXE010013943.1:0-12471 GCA_030068105.1 Sinentomon sp. SZTP_YWyxl | reverse complement strand
CCCGGATGCCTTTTTTTATATCCGTCACTGTACCTAAGCATTTCACGAATTAGTATTAGTCTTGCTTTTTTGTTTTCTTCTAAGGCCTTAAGACTGAGCAAGAGGTCATCTGCCGTGTCAGAGGCGGGCCAACAGATAAACATGATATCAAATGACCTCGTTCGATTTGACCACGCCCTGAACGATATCGCTGGACTGTTTCTGGGGCCTATTCAAGTGGTTCTTGCTGTATGCTTGACGTGGCCACTGATCGGATGGAGTTCCATCATTGGAATGGGATTCATCATTCTGACCATTCCATTGCAAAGTAGGTTTATCACGCCTTAAACCAAACGTCATTCGCAGATTCAGACTTATGTGGATCAGTTTCCAAACATAAAACAGTGGAAACGAAAGGTAAAGTCTTTCTGTTGGGGGACGCAATATTCCGTCCGGGGACGGAAAATTCCGTCCGGGTTGAGGGGAAAAGGAATATCAGTTGAGATGGGATCGCGCCGGTAGAAATGACTTATCGCTGCTATAGGGTGAACAGAAGATCCAGGTTGGCTTAGTTAAGGTTAGGTTAGGTATTGGCAGACTATTTAATGTTTTTAAAATTTACCTCCTTTCGATACCATATTGTCTCTATACGAGAATCAACATTTGTACCTTTGTAGGCGCTTTTTTAACATTTCAGCATTGGAAGACGTTCAGAAAGCTCACCCTTCCACATTTGCAAAGTTTATTGCCCACTGGTTTTCAGCTAAATTGTTTGATCTCGTTTTAATTGCCCCCATAACTGCATTTTCAGGGGTTAAATTGTATGGTACGCGTGGACGAGTAACACTATTTCTCTTTGTGGTATACGACGTTCCACTAAAAATGGCCTCAATGGAAAAAGTGGCTTTAAATGATAGCGTACCCATGCTTCCAATTTCACAATTTAATGTCTGCGAATTTTACATTGCATTTTAAATACATCGTAAATTTATGCATTTTATCCATCTTATACATAAAATTTGTCTTATCTTATTTGTCTTATTTGTCTTATATCTTATACATTATATGATTGTGAATGTCATTTTTATAATTGCTCATGTAGTTGCTTCACAATCTAATCCCTGTGCATTTAATACATTGTAATTTTAAGCATCTTATACATTTTATGCATTTTATACATTTTATACATTTTATACATTTTATACATTTTATACATTTTATACATTTTATACATTTATACATTTTATACATTTTATACATTTTCTACATTTTTTCATTTTATACACTTTATACATTTTATACATTTTCTACATTTTATAACGTTTTATAACATTTTTTACATTTTATACATTTTATAATGCATTTTATACATTTTACATTTTATACATTTTTTTCATAAAATTTCTATCCGTCGTTTAAAAATTTCTCCCTTAGTTCTCTTCTGGTCTTTTGTACGGAAAGTGAGAAAGGAGACAGCTCTAAAAACGGATCGCAGAGTGAAGTTGATGAGTGAAATAGTGAATGGAATGAGAGTGATCAAGATGTATGCCTGGGAGATGTCATTTGCTAAGCTGATTGGGAAGGCTAGAAGGTCAGTATCCATTCAAATTTTGTCTGTCACTTTTCTTGGTATATTGATCAAGCCCGTAAACTACTCTTATTTTCTTGCCATCGGCATTTCATGATGCCCAGTTTTCCTTTCTGCCATCCACAGGTCACACATATGTATGTATTCACCATATTATTGTCTTATACTGCGTGATTGCCAACACTGCCGCTGCGCTGCGTCTCCTTTCTTGCTTCAATCATCAACTTTTTTTACGTTTTTGTGAGCATTTGCCTAATTTCAGTCATACTAATGAGGTCTGGACTGCATTCAAGACTGCATTCTTCTCCAATGCTTCGCGATGGTTCCCATTAAATCTGTCAAAACTGACGCTAGAAAGCCTTAGGTTTCTGCAAAATTCCGGACGCTACTAAGGAAAAAGAACAGGCTCATCAGAGTATTCGTGCAAAAAGTACTCCCCGACTGGTAAACCGGCTTGCGGCTATTCGTTTTGAACTTCGTGATTGTGCCAACCACAATTTTCGTTCATATATTGAACGGGCAATCTCAAAATCCCATTCGAAAGATTTTTGGCGCTTCATTAAAAATCTTCGTTCTTCAAGGGGAATGCCATCGCTGCAGAGTTCTGACAACTCTTTTGCGCACACACCCACTAAGAAAGCCGATCTTTTAGCGCGAACGTTTCAAAATTCTGCAATAAATGTGCCTATTCAGAGTAGGTAATTTGCACTCAGTACCCCCTTCAGTCATCCCGAACACTCCCCGTATACACCCAGCATCCACTCAAATTTCCCGCGTTGGAATTCAGCATTTATTATCAAAGCTATTGAGGAAGAAAGCCACGGGTCCTGATTTTATCCCAGCGAGATTTCTTAAAATCCTTTCCTTTGAGTTGTCATTTTTCTTTGAAATAATTATCAAGAGGATTTATGTTCTTCTTTCATTGCCGGATGAGTGGAAAGTGTCTAAAGTGATTCACATCCCAAAGAAAGGTCCTTCTAAAATCCTGAACTATATCGCCCAATTTCACTTCTCTCAGTTACCAGTAAACGTTTCGAGAAAATCCTCTATTCACATCTGATGACTTTCGTAGAACTTAACCAGATATTACACCTCAGTCAACATGGTTTCAGGAAAAAGCATTCTTGTGTTACCCAACTTATTGAATTTGCTTATGATATTGGATGTGCATTTGAGGCAAAGGAAGAACTGCATGCTATTTTTGTTGATTTTAAAAAAGCATTTGATTTGATCCCTCATAATTTACTCCTTCACAAACTAAATCTGCTTGAATTCCCTGCACCTCTTGTTGCCCTAATTCAGTGTTTCTTGTCTGGAAGGTTTTTCCAGGTCTCTGTCGAGGGCCAGAACTCTGCTAGGCGACCTGTCACCTGCGGAGTCCCCCAGTGTAGTGTCTTGGGTCCACTTCTATTCATCATTTATATTAATGACCTTCCATCCTTGCTCACATGCAATGCAAGGCTTTTTGCGGATGATTTAGTTTTGTATGGGCCGCCCTTTGGTACATTTCTGCAGGATAATCTGGACGCAATCAGTTCCTGGGCCAACATTTTGGGTTTAGTCATCAATGTTTCAAAGTGCAACTGGATGGCATTCAAGAGAAACTCAAAGTTTTCACCTTCAACTCGCTACAATCTCGGTGGGAATCCCATAGTCAAGGTTACTGAATTCAAGTATTTGGGAGTTTTTCTTTCTTCCAATTTATCGTGGGATGCACACATTAGTTATACCATTACCAAGGCCAGAAAAGTTCTTGGCATTCTAATTCGAAATCTCAATTCTGCCTCATCTAGGGCTAAGCTGAAAGCCTACATGTCCTTGGTTTTACCTATCCTTGAGTATGCCTGTGAGGTCTGGGATCCCTTTCTTTTGTCTCATTCTAATGCTCTCGAGCGTCTGCAGCGCTCAGCCCTGCGCTTTATTTGTGCTGATTACAGAAGAACCTCGTCTGTTTCGGCAATGCTCAAACACTGGGAACTTAGCACGCTGTCTGAGAGACGCAGGTGTCGCCGATTGAAATTTTTACAAACTATATTGCAAGGTGGGGTGTGCACTAAATTGCCTCCTTCATTTAGAGTGAGGCCTGTTCCTCGTCGAAATGACCATGGATACCATATTGAACAGCCAATTGTCAAATTCAATAAGCATTTCAACAGCTTTTTCTTTCGCTCAGTCAGGGAATGGAATGCCCTTTTGCCTTCGTCATCCTTCCTCCAATCATTGCCTCCCATCACCTAAAATCTGGATTACTCGTCTGCTTCATCAATAAAAAATTGTGAGTGCAGTCCGGCCTCATTGACTCCCTATTTGCCTGTTTGGCCGTTCTTGAGGTGTGTTGTTTGTTTATTTTTATTGTGTTTTGTTGGTGTTTATTGCTTTATGATAATGACGTTCAACTTGATTGTTGATATTTATGAAAATAATAAAAATAAATAAATCAACAATGCAGGTGCACTTTGTCAGTTTTCTTGCTATCGACAGAAAATACTGCCGGTGAGCCGTGTCTCTTTTCTTACTTCAATCATCAACAATGCAGGTGATCTTTGTTTGTTTTCTTGCTACCGTTACTCAATACTGCTGCGTCTCTTTTCTTGCTTCAATCATCAACAATGCAAGTGACCTTTGTTTGTTTTCTTGTTACCGCTACTCAATACTGCTGCGCCTCTTTTCTTGCTTCAATCATCAACAATGCAGGTGATCTTTGTTTGTTTTCTTCCTACCGCTACTCAATACTGCTGCGTCTCTTTTCTTGCTTCGGTTATCAACAATACAGGTGAGCTTTGTTTGTTTTCTTGCTACCGCTACTCAATACTGCTGCGTCTCTTTTCTTGCTTCAATCATCAACAATGCAGGTGCACTTTGTTTGTTTTCTTGCTACCGCTACTCAATACTGCGGGTGCGCTGCGTGTCTTTTCTTGCCTCAACCATCATCAATACAGGTGCACTTTGATTGTTTTTTTTGCTACCGCAACTCAATACTGCTGCGTCTCTTTTCTTGCTTCGGTCATCAACAATACAGGTGAGCTTTGTTTGTTTTCTTGCTACCGCTACTCAATACTGCGCGTGCGCTGCGTCTCTTTTCTTGCTTCGATCATCGACAATGCAGGTGAGCTTTGTTTATTTTCTTGCTGCCGCTACTCAATACTGCTGCGTCTCTTTTCTTGCTTCAATCATCAACAATGCAGGTGCACTTTGTTTGTTTTCTTGCTACCACTACTCAATACTGCTGCGTCTCTTTTCTTGCTTCGGTCATCAACAATACAGGTGAGCTTTGTTTGTTTTCTTGCTGCCGCTACTCAATACTGCTGCGTCTCTTTTCTTGCTTCAATCATCGACAATGCAGGTGAGCTTTGTTTATTTTCTTGCTACCGCTACTCAATAGCTGCGTCTCTTTTCTTGCTTCAATCATCAACAATTCAGGTGCACTTTTTTTGTTTACCGCTACTCTATACTGCTGCGTCTCTTTTCTTGCTTCGATCATCAACAATGCTGGTGCACTTTGTTTGTTTTCTTGGTACCGTTCACAATTCTGCAGGTGCGCTGCGTCTCTTTTCTTGCTTCGATCATCAACAATGCAGGTGAACTTTTTGTTTTCTTGCTACCGCTACTCAATACTGCGGGTGCGCTGCGTCTCTTTTCTTGCTTCAATCATCAACAATGCTGGTACACGTTGTCTCTTTTCTTGCTACCGATGGTCAATACTGCCAGTGCGCTGCGGAGAGATAGAGAGAGATAGAAAGAGAGAGGGAGGGAGAGAGACAGAGACAGAGAGAGAGACAGAGACAGAGACAGAGAGAGGAAGGGAGAGACATAGAGGGAGAGAGCGAGAGAGAGAGTACGAGGGAGAGAAAGAGAGAAAGTGAGAGCGCGAGACAAAATGTGAGAGAGTCAGAGAAAGACAGAGAGAGAGAGAGAGGCGGAGAGAGAGCGCGACACAGACAGAGCGAGGAGATATAGAGAGACAGACATACAGAGAGACAGACATACAGAGAGACAGAGAGGGAGTTTTATAAATTAGCGTGGAAACAGCAAGGCCATTATTTTTATTCTGAATTGGCAGGGTTATAGATAGAATGACAGTTAAGCTCTGCTATTTTTGCAACATTTCAGTGATGAAGCAAAATCAAGAGCCAAATCTCTGATGTATTATGGTAGCATTCTGAGCTATTTTCAATTCATTGTCCAAATGGCCACTGCTTGCACTTTCATTCCATACGTTCTGATGGGAAACAACTTAAGCTCATCGACGGTATGTATTTTACCTTACTTTACATTTAATTTTCCTTTAAATTTACATTGTAACCCTTCAATTTTACCTCTTTCCCTTTGAAATTTAACATTGCATTTTTATTCCTTAATATACCTCCACCTTCATTCGAAGTGAAAAAAACTGTGGCAATTGCGCATCTGGATTGCAATTTCTTTATGAAAATAGAGAAACCCTGGGAACTCTGAAATTTTAGGGCACACACAGCATGGCGCAACTTTTGTGGCAATGGCCTTTGTGTCTTGACAAAGGCCATTGCCGACAACAAAGGCCATTGTTGAGAACAAAGGACATTGTTGAGAACAAAGGCCGTTGTTGAGAACAAAGGCCATTGTTGAGAACAAAGGCCATTGTTCAGAACGAAGGCCATTGTTGAGAACAAAGGCCATTGTTGAGAACAAAGGCCATTGTTGAGAACAAAGGCCATTGTTGAGAACAAAGGCCATTGTTGAGAACTAAGGCCATTTTTGAGAACTAAGGCCATTGTTGAGAACAAAGGCCATTGTTGAAAACAAAGGACATTGTTGAGAACAAAGGCCATTGTTGAGAACAAAGGCCATTGTTGGGAACAAAGGCCATTGTTGAGAACAAAGGCCATTGTTGAGAACAAAGGCCATTGTTGATAACAAAGGCCATTGTTGAGAACAACGGCTATTGTTGAGAACAAAGGCCATTGTTGAGAACAAAGGCCATTGTTGATAACAAAGGCCATTGTTGAGAACAAAGGCTATTGTTGAGAACAAAGGCCATTGTTGAGAACAAAGGCCATTGTTGATAACAAAGGCCACTGTTGAGAACAAAGGCTATTGTTGAGAACAAAGGCCATTGTTGAGAACAAAGGCCATTGTTGATAACAAAGGCCATTGTTGAGAACAAAGGCTGTTGTTGAGAACAAAGGCCATTGTTGGGAACAAAGGCCATTGTTGATAACAAAGGCCATTGTTGAGAACAAAGGCCATTGTTGAGAACAAAGGCCATTGTTGAGAACAAAGGCCATTGTTGATAACAAAGGCCATTGTTGAGAACAAAGGCCATTGTTGAGAACAAAGGCCATTGTTGAGAACTGAGAAAAAAGGCCATTGTTGAGAAAAAGGCCATTGTTGAGAAAAAGGCCATTGTTGAGAAAAAGGCCATTGTTGAGAAAAAGGCCATTGTTGAGAAAAAGGCCATTGTTGAGAAAAAGGCCACTGCTGAGAAAAAGGCCATTGTTGAGAAAAAGGCCATTGTTGAGAACAAAGGCCATTGTTGAGGACAAAGCTCATTGTTGAGAACGAAGCCCATTTGTGGAGAATTTTGACCAAACTTCTATGAGCAACTTCCGGCCCTTATTTCCAAATTTTACTGCCCGATCACTTTTGTTTCTCAGGTATTTGGGGTGATCACCCTGTATCAGGCCGTTCGAAGCAACATGGGATTCATGTTTCCATTGGCCGTGTTATTTCTATCTGAAACGCTTGTTTCCATCAGACGAATTGAGGTTAGATATTTTGTATCCTTCGACAAGAATCCACATTTACCTAAGCTGGTAACAGTTTCGAATACCTACCTACATGTGGACTGGACGAGGTTTCATTATTGCTCCGTGATTGTTTTCTTTTTTAGCTGACTTGACCAGAACCTAACCTCGCCACCCAAACCATTTATTAGCTGGCACAGGTGAGGCTTGTAGGTTAGGATCAAGTTAGCTTAAAATTAATGACGGAGCAAGAATGAAAACTCGTCCAGTCCACATGACGTTCAACTTTTTTCAGTTAATGAATTCCGAGAGGATTGGGAATATTCTCGGTGTGGTGTCCTCAAATTCCTGGGTCGCACTGCATTTTCTTTGGTTCCAATAGGCCAGTTTTTATTGTGAAGGTGGGACATTTTTCAAGAGTATAACATTGATATACGCTTGGCATGACATTGATATAGAAGTCATGACAGCTTCTTGGCAGGAATGTTTAGTGGCACAATTTATCTATCGCTTTGGTCATGCTAGTGTTGCTTAATTCTCATGCACAACTACCTGTGCACCAATCTCAATGACAATTGTTTTTCATTCTCCCCAGGGACTGCTAAAATTGGAGGATTGCTCAACAAGTTTGAGCATCGATTCCGGCAATTCCATCAAGGAATCCAAGGGAAGCGATCGTTTCATCGGATCTCGACAGAAAGGCTTTTTGAACCCTTCCTTCCAAATGCACCCTGAGGGGGAACCTCCTGTAGCCCCGTCAACGATGCCAGAAGCCCCAGTTCAGCTTATGCACGTCCACGCCGAGTGGTGCGAGGATCTCACCCTTAGTGACATATCATTTTCACTCAATGCAGGCGAAATCCTAGCAGTTGTTGGGGAGGTAGGGTCAGGGAAGAGTTCATTGCTCTATGCCCTCCTTGGTGAACTCCCCACATCATGCGGAACCATAAGCATCCATGGAAAAATCGGGTACTTCTCTCAAGATTCGTGGATATTTCACGGTTCGATAAAGGAGAACATCCTGGTTGGAAGACCATGGAATGCACAGCGGTACAATAAGGTTATCGACGCTTGTGCGCTGGCTGAAGATTTGGAGAAGTTCCAGAATAAGGATAAGACAATTGTGGGTGAAGGAGGAACGTCGCTCAGCGGAGGACAGAAAGCGAGGGTGGCTCTTGCAAGGTAAAAGAAGTTGATTTTTTTATTTATTTGAAATAAATCTCAACGATTATGTCGAGCGTCAAAAATAAATAAAAGAAACGGAAAACAGGCAAAGTCAAAACTTAAGAAAGAGCCGTCAATGAAATTAAACATGGGAATGCCAAGAAGAGAATATACGGAAAAGTGAAACCTTAAAATGTTGCAAGAAATGAGGTGGGACTGCATGCAGTGGCGCTGCATAACGTTTTGTCAACCCGGCGAGGACAAATTTGGCAGCGATTGGAAAAAGGGCGAGGAAAGCGAAAGTGTGTTCCAATCTCTCACCGTGCGAGGAAAAAAAGATTGGAACACTTTTTTGACTTCCTCGCCCTTAATACAATCGTTGATAAAGTTGTTGGAAAAAATAAATGTCGTATTCATTCGCAAATTTCGGCGAATCCCGTAGAACTAAGCTACACCGAAGCTACACTTTTATGCATGCTATATTTATACATTTAAATGCAATGAATTTATACATCTATTCTGCTATACATTTTACATGTTGATTCTTCTATACATTATCCGTTTACCAGGTCCATATCTGCAGACGCGGATATCTAACTCCTCTTCTGCAACACTTTTATGCATGCTATATTTACACATTTAAATGCAATGAATTTATACATCTATTCTGCTCTCCATTTTACATGTTGATTCTTCTATACATTACCCGTTTACCAGGTCCATATATGAGACGCGGATATCTAACTCCTCTTCTGCTACACTTTTATGCATGCTATATTTATACATTTAAATGCAATGAATTTATACATCTATTCTGCTATACATTTTACATGTTGATTCTTCTATACATTATCCGTTTACCAGGTCCATATCTGCAGACGCAGATACCTAACTCCTCTTCTGCTACACCTTTATGCATGCTATATTTACACATTTAAATGCAATACATTTATACATCTATTCTGCTATACATTTTACATGTTGATTCTTCTATACATTATCCGTTTACCAGGTCCATATCTGCAGACGCAGATACCTAACTCCTCTTCTGCTACACTTTTATGCATGCTATATTTATACATTTAAATGCAATACATTTATACATCTATTCTGCTATACATTTTACATGTTGATTCTTCTATACATTATCCGTTTACCAGGTCCATATCTGCAGACGCAGATACCTAACTCCTCTTCTGCTACACTTTTATGCATGCTATTTTACACATTTAAATGCAATACATTTATACATCTATTCTGCTATACATTTTACATGTTGATTCTTCTATACATTATCCGTTTACCAGGTCCATATATGCAGACGCAGATACCTAACTCCTCTTCTGCTACACTTTTATGCATGCTATATTTATACACTTAAATGCAATGAATTTATACATCTATTCTGCTCTCCATTTTACATGTTGATTCTTCTATACATTATCCGTTCACCAGGTCCATCTATGCCGACGCAGATATCTAACTCCCCTTCTGCTACACTTTTGTGCATGCTATATTTACACATTTAAATGCAATACATTTATACATCTATTCTGCTATACATTTTACATGTTGATTTTCTATACATTATCCGTTTACCAGGTCCATCTATGCCGACGCAGATATCTAACTCCCCTTCTGCTACACTTTTGTGCATGCTATATTTACACATTTAAATGCAATACATTTATACATCTATTCTGCTATACATTTTAATTTGATTCTTCTGTACATTATCCGTTTACCAGGTCCATCTACGCCGACGCAGATATCTAACTCCCCTTCTGCTACACTTTTGTGCATGCTATATTTACACATTTAAATGCAATACATTTTATACATCTATTCTGCTATACATTTTACATGTTGATTCTTCTGTACATTATCCGTTTACCAGGTCCATCTATGCCGACGCAGATATCTAACTCCCCTTCTGCTACACTTTTGCGCATGCTATATTTACACATTTAAATGCAATACATTTATACATCTATTCTGCTATACATTTTACATGTTGATTCTTCTATACATTATCCGTTTACCAGGTCCATCTATGCCGACGCAGATATCTAACTCCCCTTCTGCTACACTTTTGTGCATGCTATATTTACACATTTAAATGCAATACATTTATACATCTATTCTGCTATACATTTTACATGTTGATTCTTCTGTACATTATCCGTTTACCAGGTCCATCTACGCCGACGCAGATATCTAACTCCCCTTCTGCTACACTTTTGTGCATGCTATATTTACACATTTAAATGCAATACATTTATACATCTATTCTGCTATACATTTTACATGTTGATTCTTCTGTACATTATCCGTTTACCAGGTCCATCTATGCCGACGCAGATATCTAACTCCTCTTCTGCTACACTTTTGTGCATGCTATATTTACACATTTAAATGCAATACATTTATACATCTATTCTGCTATACATTTTACATGTTGATTCTTCTGTACATTATCCGTTTACCAGGTCCATCTATCCGACGCAGATATCTAACTCCCCTTCTGCTACACTTTTTGTGCATGCTATATTTACACATTTAAATGCAATACATTTATACATCTATTCTGCTATACATTTTACATGTTGATTCTTCTGTACATTATCCGTTTCCAGGTCCATCTACGCCGACGCAGATATCTAACTCCCCTTCTGCTACACTTTTGTGCATGCTATATTTACACATTTAAATGCAATACATTTATACATCTATTCTGCTATACATTTTACATGTTGATTCTTCTATACATTATCCGTTTACCAGGTCCATATATGCAGACGCTGATATCTATCTGCTGGATGACCCGTTGTCCGCTGTTGATCCACGAGTTGGAAACCACTTGTTTCAGAATTGCATTCGAGGCTTCTTGAAGGATAAGACTAGGATTCTCGTAACTCACCAGATACAGTTTGCCAAACAAGCTGACAGATTGCTCTTCCTGGACAAGGTAATGCTGCAATACGTGTTCAAATTTACAAAAAATAACATGATTCTGAAAAACACGGAGCCTACCAAAAGTCCTCGAACACAGGAGAAATTTTAAAGTGCTGGTTTATGCAGGGGCAATCTAATATCAACAGGGCTTGGTGCAAATTTACCTGCCTCAAAAAAGAAATTCCTGATCATGCGCCCTATTTCGAGCTGGCACGAAAAACATTTACAGAAAAAAAAATGTATTCGTATGATCACCAAACTTCCTCGTGTTAATCTCCTCATTAAACATCAAATAATTTTTCTCACCAAACTTTGGCATGTTAATTTCCTCACCAAACATACTCATGTAAATTTTCTAACCAAACTTTCTCGTGTTAATTTGCTCACCAAATATCCTCATGCAAATTTTCTCACCAAACTTCGTTTATTTCCTCTCCAAGATTCCTCATGCAAAGTTTCTCACCAAACGTCCTCAACAAACACCCCACTGTCAATTTTCTCACCAAACTTCGCGTTAATTCCCTCATAAAACATCCTCATGAAAATTTCCTCGTGGTGACGATCACAATTTGTTCTCCTTCAGGGGGAAATGAAAGCTATCGGAAGTTTTTACGATTTACAAACTCAGAGGATAGAATTACAGCAGAAGGGTAGTCACACCAAACATCATGTAAATTTTCTAACCAAACTTTCTCATGTTCATTTCCTCACCAAACATCCTCAGGAAATTTTCTCACATCACTTCAACATGTTAATTTCCTCATCAATCACCCTCATGTAAATTTTCTCACCAAACGTCCTCATGTCAATTACCTCATCAAACCATTATCATGCAAATTTTATCACCAAACTTCCACTTGTTAATTTCCTCACCAAACATCCTCGTGTAAATTTTCTCACCAAATTACTTCGTGTTAATTTCCTCACCAAACATCCTCATGTTCATCAAATTTCCTCATGTTAATTTCCTCACCAAACATCCTCATGTAAAGGTCCTCATGGTGACGATCACAATTTGTTCTACTTCTCAGGGGGAAATGAAGGCTATCGGAAGTTTTTCCG
>JASGXE010013942.1:0-11589 GCA_030068105.1 Sinentomon sp. SZTP_YWyxl | reverse complement strand
GCGCCAACGGGAAAGAATTGAGGTTAAATGGTCCTGAGTAAAGCCACAATCGCAAAATCGACTAAAATTTAGGATTAGAAATCCACTCCGTAACCCTTAATAAAAAACCAAACTGTGGTATACCTACTCCAATCGACATTTTCTGTTTTATCTGTCTAAAACAGACGAGCGCTCAGAGGAAAACAGGAAATAGGCCTGCGAGAGAATAATATCTGCACGTTCAAGGACAAATCCTTTTCCGCAGGATTAATACACGGCTGAAGACTGCAGAACGAACAAAAAGTAGCACGAGACATAGTTAGAATCCAAGCCAAGCTCCTTCAGTTTTCTCGCAAATGAAAATTGTTATTTTGATTGGATTTTGGATTTATTTTGTTTGGCAAAACTTTCCAGTTTATACAACAACTCTACGAATATCCGGAAAGGCGCGTAAACTTCATTCCAAACGGAAAGAGAAAACAAAGCGATTAGCCGAGTTGGAAAACTGCGGATTGAGCTGAGAATGTGAACACAGCAGCAGATCGTTACGAATATACGGTCCTCCAAAAAGGCATATACCTTATTCACTGGAAAATGTTGACGGAAATGTCGTATAATTTCAACGTAGAGGATCGACGTTTGGTAATGCCATACTTGCAGCACTTCGAAATTGTTAAATGTAAAATGTTGTCGCTCTCGGCCAGACGGAGGGAAACGATTTCAATGACTACGCGTACCAACACATTAGTATCGACGTTTTTCCCAATCCACTTCCGCAAACAGCGGAGCGCAGAATTCGCAAATGCTATACTTCTAACGAGAACTATTTTCGGAAATTTTAACTAAGGTTATCTCAGCCTGGCCTAATCTCCTATAACCTGAACCGATCGAATCTAACGTAACCTAACCTCCTCACCCCAACCCCAAATTACTGCCTGTGTCAGCCTTCTTCCCGGTGTTCGCCTATTGCATGGTGTTCGCCTATTGCCCATAGTGTTCGCCTATTGCCTATAGTGTTCGCCTATTGCCTATAGTGTTCGCCTATTGCCTATAGTGTTCGCCTATTGCCTATAGTGTTCGCCTATTGCCTGTTGTCTGCCTACAGCCTGATGTCCTCCACTGCCATTGATCGAAAATAATTTCACCACCCATGCACTTTAAAAAATGACAACGACATCCAGGAATCGAACCACAAATCAAGAGGTACGCTGGATTTGGAATCCAATGCTCGGCCATGGAGGCCTCTGTTCGATGCAGCTTGCAGTTTCGACCTCAACCAAATCTTCGAAACAAGGCTTGTTTTCGCTGTGGTTCCATTGGTTCTTGAAAACAATAACGTCACGTCATGTCACATTTGCGGAAGTGGATTGTGGAAAAAATATGCATCACGATCGCGTTGACAGAATAGGGAGACGGACACTTGAACGAATTTGAACGCGGCATGGTGGTGGTCGGCATGTGCCAGAAGTTAGCCACTGATATGGAAATTGTCCTGAAGTCGGACCTATGTGATCTATTCGTAGAGTTTGCAAAACAAAATTGTGTTTCCATCGAATTTCCAGATTATGCCCATGGTGGTGAAGACAAAGACAGAAGATTGCATGTTCCTGTCTCAGGCGCAACTGCTGCTGTCCAGAAAACTGAGGCCAAAAACAGTCCGTGTACCCGCAATACAGGCGGTGATTAGGGAGGGATTTTCGGGCCACCATATTCAGTTTCAATTAACGTAAAATAACAAATTGATAGCAAACCGAATGGATACGAAATCGACAGCATGCTGGTTTCCATCTCACGGTGGAATCCTGCGTCCAAAGACACTGTCAAAAACGGGAGGAATTCTTCAAACACTGTATCATTTTCCTGTGAAAACAGGTATCGCAATTTCGATACATGGGATACGAATATTCTGTAAGGTTCAAGACCAACACTTCGCGTGAATTCTCTTCACCTGCGCCGGTTGGCAATCCAGTTCATGTGTTTGCAGGGTGTTCCTGAACCTGCTCAAATGACGATTTGCAATGTCCACAGGGCGAGTTTAGTTTTCCCTGCTTGAAATTCCGATCACGTCGCTAAGGTGATTCATGTGTTCTTTGAAGGTCATCTGGACTCGCTGACACCGCTCTGCGTATGCATTGCTCGCGGACTCCTGGAATTTTGCTTGATTTGTCGAGATGGTGCGCTACTCCAGCGAAGAGCGTGAAGAGATGGTTCTCCTGATGGGAGAAAATCACCGGAGTGCAGCCGAGGAAAACCTGGTTTTTTCACACGCGACCCTGACCGTCCCCAGCCTGCTGTTTCTACAATTTTGGACCTTATGCAAAAGTTTCATGCAACATTCTCTGTGAAGGATGTCTCTCCGGAAGGGAGTCGGAAAAATGGCTGCGGATGAGATAACGCCTGCTGCCGTTTTAGCTGCCTTTCACGAGGACCGCATCAAAGTTCCAGCAGAGTGGGTTAAGAGATCTGAATAAAGCAAGTCCAGCGTTCTTCGCATTCTCCATGAAAACAAATACCGACCTAAAAAAAGGTCATGCGTTCGATCTGACCGACCCTGTATCGCTTACTTTCCGCACTGCAAAAAACACAACTCAGTTCAAACAAGTTCACGCGCAGTGTTGGTCTTGAAGCTTTGTGTTTACCTGCCAGTGTTGCGTTGAATTTTAGATATCGATGAAGAATTTTTATATCCCCCCATTTTGCATCACTTTGCGTCTTTGTGAAAAATGATCCCCTAATTCCACAGCGCTCTTCACATGTAGCAGAAACAACCCCCTCATTCTGCATTGGCTGTTGCGTCCGTTGTGGAATTATAATTCCCCAGATTCCACAATGGTTTAATCCGCTGTAGAAATACCCACCCATCATCCTACAATGCCCAGCGTCCGTTCCCCCTGATTCTGCAACGATCAGTTCTAGAACTAACTCCCTCATTCCACAACGGCTGGCATGATCGTTGTAGAACAACCCCCCTCATTCTGAAACTGCTCGCGGCCGTTGTTGAAAAAACCCTCTCATTTTACATCGGCTGACATCTGTTGTAGAAATACCCATGCACCCCTTATTCTACAAATGCCAGCTTCCGTTTCCCACGATTCTGCAACGATCAGTTCTAGAACTAACTCCCTCATTCCACAACGGCTGGCATGATCGTTGTAGAACTAACCACCATCATTCTGAAACTGCTCGCGGCCGTTGTTGAAAAAACCCTCTCATTTTACATCGGCTGACATCCGTTGTAGAAATACCCATGCACCCCTCATTCTACAAATGCCAGCGTCCGTTTCCCATGATTCTGCAACGATCAGTTCTAGAACTAACTCCCTCATTCCACAACGGCTGGCATGATCGTTGTAGAATTAACCCCCCTCATTCTGCAACTGCTCGCGGCCGTTGTTTAAAAAAACCCTCTCATTTTATATCGGCTGGCATCCGTTGTAGAAATACCCATGCACCCCTCATTATACAAATGCCAGCGTCCGTTTCCCATGATTCTGCAACGATCAGTCCTAGAACTAACTTCATCATTCCACAACGGCTGGCATGATCGTTGTAGAACTAACCCCCTCATTCTGCAACTGCTCGCGGCCGTTGTTGAAAAAACCCTCTCATTTTACATCGGCTGACATCCGTTGTAGAAATACCCATGCACCCCTCAGTCTACAAATGCCAGCGTCCGTTTCCCATGATTCTGCAACGATCAGTCCTAGAACTAACTCCCTCATTCCACAACGGCTGGCATGATCGTTGTAGAACTAACCCCCCTCATTCTGCAAATGCTCGCGACCGTTGTTGAAAAAACCCTCTCATTTTACATCGGCTGACATCCGTTGTAGAAATACCCATGCATCCCTCATTCTTCAAATGCCAGCGTCCGTTTCCCATGATTCTGCAACGATCAGTTCTAGAACTAACTCCCTCATTCCACAACGGCTGGCATGATCGTTGTAGAACTAACCCCCCTCATTCTACAACTGCTCGCGGCCGTTGTTGAAAAAACCCTCTCATTTTACATCTGCTGACATCCGTTGCAGAAGTACCCACCCCTCATTCTTCAATGGCCAGCGTCCGTTCCCCCTGATTCTGCAACGATCAGTTCTTTTTTTTGCACCCGAATATCGGCCTGCGTAAGTCATCTGGATCTGTGAATTTCTGAAAACTGCAACACCAACTCCCTCATTCCACAACGGCTCACAATCGTTGAAGAAGGAACCCCTTCTGGTTTTAAATTTAATTCACATTTTAAATGGTGCTCAATTAATTTCAGTTCTGAATTCCGGCAAATTGTGTGGAAATTCGACTCTCCTTGACTGGTCCACAAGCTTGTGTGGCCAGCTCCAGAAAGGGTCAGAACTACAAACCCTGTTTGTGCAATAAAAATTGTAATGTTTTGACGAACTAATCCATACAGTAAATTGGCGCAATTTGACCACTAAACCCTGTAAAAAGTGGGGCAAATTGAATTTGCGGAGTCCTGTAGATCAAGGTTGAAAGTCGGAGAATAAGCACAGTCGTATAAAAGGGATCAGAACAGGCTGCGCTCGATATGCTCGCTCGTTTCAAACGATTTCGCCTTTCCAATTTCGATTCGCGTGGTTGAATTTCGATTTCTGTTTACTTTTAGTGGAGCGGTGCGAATAATTCCTTTCCTTTCTTTCCCTTCAAAGGAGAGAAGAGACCTTCTCGTCGTTACGTGCATTGGCCAAACAGGCAGACAGAACGTATTTATAAAAGAGCGAGAGACACAAATCCGGCAGTCGAAGCACGGCGACCCGCGAGGATGGAACGAATGTCGTAGAACTAAGCTCGGAGGGAGAGAACAGTTCAAAGTTCAGTGTCTGCATGTGTCTGTTTCCATCATCCATGTTCATTCGAACAGTGAGTGCACACGCGGTCGGAAACAATATGTTTTTTAAGGGATTTTTTTACGTTAAAATTATTTAATATGTATGTTTTATACGTAGTACGAGTATGTTTTTTTTTTCTGTTTTACATGTGCCAAACTCATTGGTAGCGATTTAAATCAATTATTCTAAAATAAAGCCAGAAAATAATTCCTCTTTTTGATTTTTACCAAAAATAAGGCAAACACGTTTATGTTTTACCTTGCTTGGTTTCTCCTAATTTGCCCTGGAAGATGTCGTTTGGGCAAAAATCCTATCCGACAATAAAAAACGATCGGCTGAAAAGATGCGCAGAACAAGACAAAAATATTGCCATATCAGACAGGGCTCGAAATTCTTTATCGAACAATCCCGCATATTCCGGTGAAAATCGAATAAATCTCAAGGAGCTTTTGAAAAATCTCAGAGAACGAAAGGTGGCGACCCCCACCCCCGAAGAAAGGAATGATCCCGATATAGTCGGTGAGACAGTTGGAAGTCTGCTGGAACTATGACCCCGAAAGATGGGGGTCCAAGGAAAAACAAGGGATTTAAACATTTCAAAAAGATGGAGAGAAGTGCAAGAGTTTGAAAAAGCGTCAAAACATCGAATGAACCTGATGGTGAAGAACTTGGAGATATGCACAACGATTACACAGAACACTTCTGTAAAAAATTGAGTTTACATCTTATCACATTAGAACTGATTGCAAACACCTATTTGATTGTGAAGACCAAGATGTTCGGGCGTTAAAGTGCGAGAAAAACTAAAACAGGAAAGGGATCGGGAAAAAATAATTGTCGGATGTGATGGCAAAAGGCAAGATAATAATTGACTGTTGAAAGCCAAAGACCCCGCTTCTTCCGGGATCTTGCTTATACCAAAAGAATTTATTGGGCATTTGGCGTATACTTAGATATAGGTTTGTCCGAAATTCCATATGGAATTCCATGGTGATCGAGACTCAAGACATTGGCGTATCCGCATTGGATTTTGAAACTCTATGCTCTTTCCATGATTTTGCCATGACATTATATTTCATGGAACCAAAATCCATGCCTTTTCAATGAAAAGCATGTAAAATCCATGGAAAACCATTGCTTTTATCCGATGTAAGCTCGAAGCGAAGGTCGGGATGAAGAAAGACAAAACTACAAAATCAGAAAAAATTCGAAAATCAAACTTTTTCAGTTTGCTTAATCCGTTTCACCGCCACGAGTAGGTGGTACCTATTGCAAGCCTCCATTTCTCAATTTCCCAACTTTTATAGCGCCGAAGGAGTTCGAGTATAGATAAATCTAAATTTTCCAAAAGACGCCCTTAATAACATCAGGCAGCTTATTGAAGTTTTCCGACAAAACCTACTTCTGCTGTGTGAAGATTTTGGATGATCGGGGAACAGGGTGCTTTAAGGTTCATGGGATGGATAGTCACAAGAAAACGGAAACTTCTCCGGATAACTTCTAAACGTAAATGCAATTAATTATATTCGGCATCATCAAACTTGTAAAATGAATAACTCCCCTCAATATGAATAGGAGTACCAACGTTGGGAGTACTTTCAAGCAATAAAGTTCGAATACTTTTCAAGATCCTTTCCGTACAAGGATTATTCTGAAGCGTCATTGGCGCATATTGCTGCGATGTGAAGAAACGGCATTGGAGAAGCAGAGCAGGAAGTGCAAATTGTTTGGTTCTAATGATTGATTTCGGTCATTTCGGTCATCATGATTCAAAACAAATCAGTGTTTGTTTGTGGAATGTCTCATGGTATTTCCGAGTACCTGTTATTCACCAATTAATCTGTCAAAAAATTGTGTCTGCATTTCCTTTCAGTTTTCACTTTTCGATTTCACTTTTTTTAATTTTTGAAATTCTAACTGCTTTCCTCGTCTGTCCCTCTTTCGAACTGTTGACCTCTTCCGTATTACTCGACGAAGAATTTGTTGGCGCGGATCAGCAGCAGTGATTCCGATCCAAACTTTGAAAATAAAAGTAGAATCAGACGCTTCTAAAAACAACGTTTCGTGGATAAATTTGTTATTTTGCCGAAGGAACATCGGTAGACACAAATGATGGGATCAGCAGCAGTAGCAACAGCAGCAGCGTTCATTCAAAGATTTCCACCGGCGACTCTCTTCGTGATATTTTCATTGGCCAGTTCCACGTAAGTTTCTGAATCTCATGGATTTCGATTGTTTCTGCACTAAACTTGCTTCCAACGACTATATTTCAATTGTTAACTATTGTTGCTTCTCCGACAAATGAATCGCATAAGAGTTTAAGTGATCGAGGCTTTAAAAACTGCCCTCGATAACTATGAACACATTATTCAGAGGTGTCCGATTGGACTACTTTTGGAGCACCTTCTTAACACAGGTTTTCTGTGGAAGTGTGCTTTTTGAACATTTTTCGAACACTTTATATGTGTTCGTGGAACGCTATTTTCCTGACACAGATATGAAACACATGCGCGTAGTGGAGCACATGGTGTATTCATTCTTATGTGCGTTCCAAACCATGTGACAGGAAAGTAGTGACCCGAAAATACATCGTTTAAGAATTCCATCAAAAAACTGTGTTCCACAGGGTTTTCAAGCGGAAACGTCAAATTTAGAGTGTAGAATAAGATATTGACGGAGAATCAGATATCACTCAAATTTTTGGTCGAGTTGAAGAGCACTTGGTTCATAATCCATCAGGCAGCCTGCAAAAATATAGTGTTATAAAGCAGGTGGGAGTGATTGACTTATCGGTCGTTGATTAAAATAAACCACGGGCAAAAATGACTGCAGCAAAATTGTAACAATCTGACCAAATCGTAAACATTTCAGAGAAATATTCTTCAAAAAACGAAACACCTTTTTCGATGGATTTGGCCCCCGATCCTACCGCTTATCTTTTCAAATGGAGATTTGGTTTCAGACCCTCTGGAATTGTAACCATTTTAAATAATTATTTCTCTGCAGTGTTTTCTCCTCGTACTCCCATTGATATCCAATTTTACGATGACAGTATTGAAAATTCTTGTGCGCCTTGGACCACAGCCTATGTTGAAATCCCGGGTGTGTTAGCTTTTGATGAAAATAACCCCCAAGAAAGAGCCATGGGGTCGGATGAGTTACCTATAGTCGTATGTTGAGAGAGCTGGCTCCGTCATTGTGCTTGGCTCTCACACCCTTATTTTCACACATTTTTGCACCTGGGGACTGGAAACGAGCTGTTGTGATTACCATTAAATTGAATTTTAATCCGAACTTGGCACGGTGTTACCCCATATCGTACATACAAACGATGACACAAACAATGTACGTTGACACAAATACTGAAGACAATAAGATGGATACTATGCGGATAAAAAGAAAAAAGAACACCCAAGAAAACAAGATTAAAAGGTTCGCCTCCAGGGAAGCATTGGTTTTGTCTTTTGCAGTGTAGTAACTTTGGAAGTGACTTCCAGTACAATTGTAAAACTACATAACCAGAAAGTTTAGCAAAATAATTGAACGAAAAACGTGCCATTTGTGGAAGATATGATATAGGTGGTGAGGAGAGTGATTCATGTCAAATTTGGTGCGATGAAAACGGTTAGCAATTTCCGATAATGATGATTGGGTTTCTATAAATATCTGTTGGAACTTTTCAGACAAAAAAGTATGTCATCAGAACTGCAGTTTCTGTTTTGTCTGCTCTTTGCACCAAACTGTCATATGATGCAGTTCCATATGATGCATATGATGCATATGATGCAGGGTTCCGAGGGAGAAGCAGCGGGGATCCAAAATTTCGAGGTGATGACTCCTGATGCTACTGCACTATTGGCGACACTCTTTTGCCACATTTTGCAAAGGAATGAAAATGTTTTTATGATGCATGATAGGTGCCAGCAATTTAACGTGACACATGATATAGGGGTGGCATTCAACAAGGAATTCAATTCTCATGGCATTTCTCATGCAGGTATTCCATCGTCGTAGTGGTTTTGGATGAGATGACGCGACGACCCTTTTTAAAAACTGGAGCAGAAACACAATACTTCACAAAAAGCAGTTGCGAAACAAATCGGGCTTTGAGAATAATTCCTTTCGGCAAGAACCAATCGTAAGTGTGAGCCGGTGCAATTAAAAAAGCAGTTGCGAATTTCCTTTCGGCTAAAGACCCAGGTACTAGTGTCCCGGTTTCGAAATTTTGCCAGTTGCCGTGAATCCAGTTATACAAATCCCCCGGCTCCAAATAAATCTGTAGCCGGGGTTACAAATACAATTTGCGAAATTACTGTCGGCGAAACCACAAGTTACGAATATCCCGGTTTCGAGAATGCCTGTTGTCAAAAAAAGCAGTTGCGAATTTAACCTTGCATAAAACCCAATTGCGAAAATCCTTTCGCGAATATCCTTTCAGTGAAACTACAATTTGCGGGTAACCCAGTTTGGAAAATGCCTGTTTCAAAAAAAAAACATTTTCAAATATCATGCGTGAATATCTTTCGACGATTTTTTTCTTGAATATCTTTCGACATTCCTCTCGGCGAAATCACAAGTTCCGAGGATCCCAGATCCGAGAATACCCGTTGCCAAGAAGCCAGTTGCGAATTTCGCCGTTGCAAAAATCAGATGCTGAAATCCTTTCGGTGAATATCCTTTCTGCGAGCTTCGCTTTGCGAAATTCCTTTCGGCGAAAGTGCCGGTAACCGGAAATAACTATGGGTCACAGCTGCCCGTAAAAATGACGAGTTATTTGTCACAAACACGCCATGGTTGTCTTTCCATTGAGGCAGGAAGCTTTCACTATAAGTCTCGTCTGTGCAAACACATGAAAACTTTTAATGTTCCTCAAGGTTGCTGAAATGTATAGGGATAAGAAAGCCATACCCGAGGACCGCGAAAGAAAGCAACAGTTGGGCCTGATCGTGCTGCGACAAAAGCCATGCACATTTCGTTTCCATGCACTTACTCGTTTTTTCCCTATACTCTTTTGCTCTGGTTTCCTGTTTTAAGCCCTGACAGCAATGGTGTCATTCGGGAAACTTGAAGAGCTGAAAACTTTTGAACGTTATTTGGCTTGCACCCACCGCATCATCCATTGTCCATATGCGTCCGCTCTCATCAAACAAGAGAAATGAATAAATTGGGAGAACTACCTGCTTCTGCAGATCAAGTAACAAAAAGCGACACATTTTTACTGTCGTTAACTTTAGAACATTTTTACAAAACATAAAAACATCTCAGTTTCACGGATGGACGAATTCCCTGCATCCATCTGAAATTCCCGATTTTCAATTGATAAATGGAAATGGGAAGGCGTAGGCACGCATAGTTCCTTTTTCACCAACGGCAACGACTTGTGCAAATGTGGCAGGCCTGCATGGTTGCATCATAACTTTCTAGAATTTCGCCTTATTTCTAAGGTCATAATAGGTACCTATAGCAAATCCCAATTTCGGTTGGTGTAGAAGCTAATGCTTACAGGCGTACAGCAGTTAAGCCACGATATTCGTTATGTTATATGCCGCATTAATCTAAAAAAAATCCACCCCTTGAATAAGGAACATTGGTTTCTTTCGCCAAAAACCTGCGAAGTGCGAAATATTCAATTTTGCTTCTATATCCGATTATAAGCTATCCCAATCAATGCACGCGCGGTTGCCGGTACGTACAGCCGTGCAACAGCATCACGTTTCCTCTTCCGAATAACCACACTGCTAAAATCACATTCAAAAAAGTATCAAATTCAATTGCGGCTTCCTGCGGCCGAGGCTCGGAAGCAGAAGCAGAAGCAGGAGCGCAAGCGGAAGCAGACACCTAATTTAGTGCATTTTGAAAGTCGATGGGGCAGATTTTGCTGCGCGATCAAATTAGATTAGGCGAAATCGAATTCGGAAAATTGAGGTGTAAGCCAAATCGGTTAATCCGCATGAAAGAGGAAGCACATCTACATCTTGTAATCTCCTTTCCGCAGTGGTCTGTAATGCCATGCCGATGGAACCTCTGATAGCATTTCGCAAAAAGGGATATTCAATTTTGAAACCGATAAATTCTGCAACTCTACACGTAGGGCTTTCTTGACGAAAGATTTGGATAGTGTTCGAGGGCTCTATAAAAAATGCGCAGTGATTGACGAAATGATGATGAGAACGATGGGAATGAACATGTGTGCATGATCTCTGAAAATGGTAACTCGAACACATAAAAACATACGAAATGTCCGGAAAACTTTTTAATGCTTGGAATAAGCTCAATGACTGGGAGCGGGAACTCGAACGGAGGAAAAGTATGGATGCATCGCAGCACCGGCTGCTCTTAAAATCGAAACACTTAGAATCTGAGCAAAACCTAACCTAGCCCAACCAAGCTAACCAAACCTAACCTAAACTGACCTCGCGTGACCGTTTAATGAAATTATCAATAATAATACTTGTCCATCCAGCAGGATATTTGATCGCAGACCTTAATAGATTGGCCACAATTTGAGACGGCCACCCCCTCCCATCGATTATAGGGACGCGAAGCAACGAAGGAGAGTACCTCCTTTGTCAATGAAGTGATGCGATTGGAAACCCTTATACCTTCCTTCTCAAATGATTAATAATTAATTTAGATGTGCTTCACCCATTTACGCAGCGCTCCTTTGATCAGCAATAAAATTGCTGAACTACCTGTACATGCCTAATTTGGTTAATTGGAAAGCAGTTACCGAACCAAATAAATGCCTCATAGGCTTCCGGCAGAA